>CM040625.1:1831248-1848777 GCA_022817965.1 Solanum lycopersicoides | reverse complement strand
TCAGAATTTGACTAGCACATTCGCGTTTGTGATTTAACTGCTTCCTTGTATCTTCAAGCAAACCACCATGAGGCACCCTTGGGACAGGCAACCACCACTTGTCTTTTTGCCTCTGGATAGCTTTACGAAAAGAAGCTGAACCATCATCCTCAGCCGCGATTATCCCTTGATCCACATACCAAAACTCGTATTTGTAAAGCTATCTAGTATTTCCTGCAACATACCAAATGGATCATTCGAAGATCTACTATTCGTACTACTGTGAAAAAAATAGGACAAAGAGATTCTTACAATAAGCATATTGTCAAGTTTTCGTAGAGCTGGAAGATTTAATAAAAAGATCTGCTCTTGGTCTACTAGTCATAACCTGGAGATACACAAAGGAAATTAAATCGACAAAACTTGCATTCAACGATCCCATCTTGATAACGGCAGCTAGATAAGTAACACAATCACAAGAAATTCATGTTTGCACTTCAACCAAAAGGCGTGCGGATCAGTACCTCAAGCTTACTTCCATCATGAAATGTTTGCCAAGAAGGTTTTAATTCAACAATGTGGTCGCTAACAGCAACAAGCCATTCCATCTCTCTTCGCCACATCGATTTCTTTTCATTAGATAATGGTTCTAGTCTCCATAATTGTCCAAATATAGTAGCTACACATCGAATTTTTTGTCAAAAAATTAAAAGACCGATAAAAACAACAAATAGTAGTCTCGAATATGAAAATTTACCACATAGATTGGTTATCGCATTTGAAATAGCCAATGATGTACAAACCCCTTTCCCACTACCAGACATGTCTTCTCCAAGCAACAATTTTGAAAATCTCTCTTTCATCATCTCCAATTCTGTTCAATGTAATGCGAATAAACTCAGTTTAACCTTCTAATTCAAAAGCCAAATTGCTTAACCGCCATAAAATATTCAAATTTGAATTTGAAATAAAGCAGAATGTTACCAAATAAATATAAAGTCAATTCTCCTTTTATCTTTTTTTCTTCGACCATAAAATTCAAACTAGGGAAAAAAGAAAACGAACCTTTTGCATTCACATCATCTTTTTGAGCTTTACGAATAGGCCATCCTAACGGAGAAGACGGTGAAGAAGAAGAAGAATTCTTCTCTTTGCTCTCATCGGAACTGGATCTACTCCATACCGACGATTCACTCGATGGCCCGTTCTCATTCTCAGCTTTATTCTCCATTTCAGTTCGAAAATTCATTGAGGAAAACCAGTTTCATAGTTCAAATATGGGTAACTAGCTGGTCCCCTTCTGATTTTACTCTATGTATAATTATATGTGTAGTTTGTCTGCAATTCCTTTATTTTTTTCAAATTTTAAGGTAACTGTCAAATTGCCAATTGCCAACGTCTCTCTACTGGACCCATTTTCAAATTATTATTATTAAAATAATACACTCCGCAACTTTGTGATTTAGATCTCGTATATATCATTTCGGTCTAACGAGAGTAAAAACCATCAACTTTATAAGGGAAACTTTCAAAAAATTAACCACTATAATAAACTTAATTATGTTTCATAGCGATAATTTCGCATATTTACTAGTTGTAGCTACAATTTAAGTTGTCTTGTTTATATAATTTACGAATTTGTATAATTCGCAAGTTTGTATAATTCGTGGTACATTTGTATAAACTCAAAATAATGAATACATACGTTTACAAACATCATAAGTGTAAACAATTATACAAATTCTGAATTATACAAAAGTTATACAAATTTCGAACTATACAAACGTGCGAACTATACAAAAAAAAAGTTGAGTCACGTAATTATAACTAAAAGTAGGTTGTAAATTGTAATTAAGGCAAACTATAACTATATTAACTAATTAACTAGTATATGTTTGATTATATGCGTAATTTTCCCATTTTAAATTTCTTTTTTTTGAAAACTTTTTTTTCTTATGTGGAATTTTAGGTATTAGTAAGGATTAAATTACTTATTTCTAGTTCATATTCAAAAGATAAATAATGATATCGCCAATTTTATAGTTTAGCTTATTAGGTTAAAAAAGACAAATGATAAAATAACTCAAATTAGATTAGTTTAGTTTTCATCTCTCTACAGTGAAATCGAAAAAAAGTTGATCAATTTTATTTTTAAGTCATTTTTAGCGTTTGAAAGTATTTGATAACACTGAAAATAAATTTATATACTTTTAAAAAAAAAGTTAAAAACGAAAAGTAGATTCCCTTACTTTTTTTTTTAACTAAAAACTCATTTAAGTTTGATTATTTTCTTAAAAAAAAAACAATTTAAAGGGGCTCTTAATCACTTGGTTAAGATAAACACACACATTTGATAACTTAACTTTTGTCAAAACATTTAGATTCTTCAACTCTTTTCTCTGCATTGTTTCAAAATAAAGCAAGTGTCGTGTGATTTGCTCCACCCTTTACGTTTAAAAGTTGCAACAGTTTGAGGTACCCTATTTTAGTAAATAAAATAATCCTATACTAATTCGATACGATACTGTAATGGAATTAAATTTCTTAAAGACACAAAGTGAATTACGTAATTAAATATTGGTTTTAATCTTGACTAGTTATCAACTATGACTATAGTAGTCTCTTCTCTTTACATTCTTTGTAGTCATATTTTGAAAAAAATTCTGACTTCGCCACTGATACTTGATCTTGAAATATCGATTGCTTGTTGAAGTTCCTACAAAAATGGTAAACATCGACCTACCTTTGAGTGTTGTTTGAACTATTAATACTATTGTTACAGGATTCAGATTAGCCTTGTTAATGTGGTTCACCATTGTTAGTATACAAATCTTTTGAGCCCAGGGGCTTATCGAAAATAAACTTTCTATATGCACCTAGAAAAGTAGGAGTAAAGTCTGCTTACATCCTATCCTCTCCTGTCTCCAGACGTCACTTGTGAGATCACACCGGGTATGTTTGTAGTATATATGCATTCATGTCTCTCCACTCTGTTCTGTTCTTATTAAATGCTGGACACCGCGAAAATAAACCCAAAAGTAGATGAGGAAAGAGGTGCAGCCGATGATGCAGACAGATACAGCGAGAGCTGCTGAATGTGCCAACGTTGTACACATACCAGATACAAATGCAATTACAACTACAAACATTGACATACCTTGCAGAAAGATTGCGCGTTATAAAGTTTCCATAAAAGTGGATAGATATCTGCATAATCTTTTGATGAACGTCTTGTGTCCGCCATGAAATAGTATATGAACATAGTCCCCGCGGAGCATGAAAAGGCAATGGCATCCGTAACAACAAATGCACAAAAGGCTGTGTTTCGTATTAGTCCCAATAACAACTAATTAACGTTGGTAAAGACTTTAACACTCTTTGTTAATGTGCATATTTATTGATGTTAAAAAACTGTTTGATGCTAAAATATCATATAATATGGAACGGGAGAGTAAAAAACTTCCTTGATATAAACGAGAAATCTCTAAAGACTAGTGACTCACAGTTTGAAACTCGATGGATGATGGACTCACCCTCTTTGTCTTTCTCTATTTAAATATCAAGCTTTTGTCTCGACAGAGTTTGAACTCCTGACGTGTACCTAATCTACACATGGTGTATGCAAGGTCCTTCTGTTATTGGCTTGATATAAGAATTTGAGGTAAGGATCACTGGTCTTTTTTTCGTCTGTGTTAGCTTTGTCCTGACTCGATGTGCCTTCAATTGCATCCATCCCTTTGAGGGATTGATGTCTTACTGTTTACATTCTTATTTAATAAGGTCTGCATACATTATATCCCTGATTACATTAAGTATGTTACAGTTATTCAATTTACACATGACAACTAAAAAAAAAAAAACTCTCTATGAACTTGTTGAGACAGCCCTGCCTACCACGTCTCGATAATTACAATGCCTAAACGAAAAAGGACCCTAATAAAGACAAGGAAAGAGGTACAGCCGATGATAGAGATAGCAATGGCGAGAGCAGCTGAATGTGCTAACGTTGCATATAGACCAGTTACAAAAGCAATTACAATTGCAATCATTGCAGATGGACAGCGTCCTTATAAAGGTTCGTTAAAAGTTTATGCAATTCTTCAAGATTTATTGGTGCAAGTCTTGTGTCCGCCATGACTAAGTATATGAACATATTCCCCGCGGAGCATGCAAAGGCAACGGCATCTGTTACAACAAAAGCACAGAAGGCTAGTATGAATTACATGAGGATTTTCCTGGGGATTAGTATGAAAATTCGCAGGAAACTTATTTTTCTACAGGAAAATCTCTAGGTAATTCACAGTTTTCTTGTAGTGATTGCCTTTCATATTAGAATTGTTGTTCCCTTATTAGTGCTATTTGGATCGCTATCAAAACCTCCTGGCAATGTGAAGCCAGCTGCAAAGGTGACTGTAACTAGTAATGTAGCCACAACTAGATGTGTATTAGATGAATTCATTAGTTTTTCAATTCTTTTTTCATATCTCTTAGCTTCGTCCTGGCTCGACGTGCTTTCAATTGCTTCCATTCCTTTGTGGGATAGATATATTATCTCCCAAATTATATATGTTCTTGTGAGTCCATTACTTTCTCAATGTTATATATAGGAATTTGGGCATTTGCCTTAGAAGAATTTGATCCTTGCCTTTGATCAAAATTAAGAGAGGGATTTTGTCTTTGCCTTTGATCAAAAGAAAGGGATTTGTTGATTGTATGCCTCAAGTAACAATATTGTCATTGTGTTCAAATACTTAAGTTTTCAAGATAGTATTTTCCTTCTGTCCTGACTTGGGCCAAAGGAAAAAATCAGTTATTTTGGTAAGATAGTATATTTTTTGAAGACCCCTATGTAAACATATGGTCGCATTAATATTATTAATAACTATTTAAAAGTATAAATATATTTAAGACAATTTAGTGTAATGTTATTCTATTGTGTTTTATTTTTTGTTAAACTTAAAATTTAGTTGAAGTTCATTTATATCTTTTCTTATTGCATTTAAAAATTTCGGTGATGTCTTTTTCGATTTGCACCATAAAATTGTGAAGAGTACTTGATACGATTAGTGTCCCCTTACACGTTACTGGTTCCAAAAGTATTATATCTACATAACTTCATCATCGACGTTGTTTTTTATGTTATCCACAAATTCTTTAAATCTCCGGACTTATGAATATGTATCATTTTCATTTGGAAAATTCAATAGGTTATAGACATCCATTTTATTGCGATAATTGAGATCATTATTCATGACCTCAAGTTCATGAATGACGTTTTCACAAGTGGTTCATTCAAATTCTTTGAGATTTTATCCTCCAAACCAATTTTGCAGTCCGAAAACAATTTGTTGTCTCCTGAATATTTGTCGTCCAAGGCGGGATTGCAATTGATAGCATTCAAAACATTAATCTTTCCTCGATCAAATTCATGTCTCACTTCATAGCCTTCTAATATTCTACGATAAAATTTGTTCCAATAATACATCTTGAAAGCTCTTATTATCCTAGTATCACAAGGTTAAATCTCAAAACACTTTATAAAATAATAATTATTAATTGATTGTTTAAATAATACCTCTACAAAATAATGATATTTCACGTTTCAACTATATTAATTTAGTGAGGTTTTACTATAATATGGATGGATGGAAAGTAAAAAACTTCTTCATTCTAATAGAGAAATCTCTGAAGGCAAGTGACCCATGGTTTGAAACTCGATGAATGATGAACTCATTCTTCTATATTTTTCTACTTAAATATTAGAATTATTATCCATAGCAAAGTTCGAATTCAAGACGTGCACCTAATTTATACATTATGATGTGTTTCACTCTTATCATTAAACCAATTATGTGCACCTAATTAATTACAACATCATGGAGGCCCTTGATCCTTCCATTAACATACACTAACTGGCCAACACAACCATGAATGGAAAACTCAATAGTTTCTTACTCCAGCGCTCAATGGCTTTGACTCAGACCTTATATATAAGTCGAAATGATATAAATCTATATGAACCATATATTATGTGGATCTATCCTAAATTGGCTAATCAGGCTTTGTTCTAACTTGAGATCAATAATGTGAGCAAATGCATATAGGATTTATCTAGAAGGACAGATCTATAAATACATTAGTTTCTTTTGGTTTGAGAAATTAAAGGAATCATAATAAGTAGATGTTTGGACATGTGATACCATACTATGATATGGTATCGTGAGATGGAATCAGCGTTTGGATATGCCATTTTACGCTGATTCCATATCATGAGATGTGATACCATAGTATCCAAAAATCTCATGGAATCATATGGAAATACCATATCATGATTTGAGTTACCTTAAAACAAAAATTTATCCACAAATTTATATTTTGTTAAAAAAAACCACATTTTATATCTATTAACCATTTATTTCATATGTAAATAAAATTTATAATCACATCATTCCTTTTTAACATTTATTATTCTCACCGACATAAAATTTATTATTCTCACTGTTAGGATCGAAAATAAGCAGGTGTAAACGCGAAAGCTAGCAAAGCAAACCTCGAAAGACCACGAGTAAGAAGACAACGAGAAATATACCAAAAGACACAAAGATTTAACGTGGTTCGGTCAATCGACCTACGTCCACAAAGGAGATGAGCAATCCACTATAAATATGAGAGTACAAAATACAGAGGGAAACAACCTCAACCAATTCACTCAGAATACATGGGAGGTTCACACAAGTGATAACGTATCAAACTTGTGACCCATAAATTCTCCCCCTAACCAAAACTCTCAAAGCCCTTAAGACTACATTGTGAATGCTGATTAAGTTAGAAAGAACGTGCCTCTATTTATAGAGTCCTAAACATTTTCCTACCAGAAAAAGGATTAGTCAATCCAAAACCTTTTCCTCAAAGGAAAACCTATTTATGGTAAGAAATTAGGGCAAATAAAACCCAACACTCACTAACATATAGTCACTTTAACTCACACTTCACGATTGTTGAGTAATAAAATCTTGAAGAGCTCGTGAAAGGCGTTTCATTTTTACTCAAATTAATGATTTATTATACGATTTTATGATTTTTTATTTGATATATTGAATAAACAATTGGAGCTATTTTAATAGTTTTAGAACTTATGGATTTTTACGTTTATGAGAAAATATACAACATCAAAATTTCATATCGCATGTTTAAATAAAACTTTAATTTCATCTTATGATACCATATCGCATGGTCAAACGGACCCTAAGAATGAAGTAAATTTTAAGAAATGCTAATATAAATGCTTTAATATTCACTTTGATATTCTTTTTATGCAAACAGTGAATCCCTTCCTTTTTTGTTAAGGCAAAGACCAAATTCCCTGCTTCGAGCCAATAAAGACGAGAAGATTGACTCAAGAATCAATTTCATTTTGAGCTCTTTTATACATATAGATATATCATAAGTGTTGTCAGTGATAGTGATAGAGTCAAAAGATTTTATTGAAAGGTTCAAAATATACATGAAGAAACACTAAAATTAAAAGAGATACAATATTTACTACATATACATAAAAGATAATTTTAATTATATATAAACAGTGTAAATTTTTTAAGTTGTGCCCCTGAGGACTGCATGGAAGACATGATAAGCCAGGACAAAGCATGATATATTATGAAGGCAGCTCGATTCTATATAGTAATAAAATAAAATAATAAGTGATATTCTTACTTAATTTTTTGTTTGTCGTGTTTATTGAGAATGCAAGAAAATATTGTCCTTAAAAATGTTTATATGTAATTTAGAAAAAAATAATATGTAATTTTTCATTTACGAGAGTTTAGATATCCCTTTGCCCTATCTAGCTCTGCTCCGAAGCTAGCAGAAATCAAAGCTATTTTTTTCAACATATAAAACACATCTAGTTGTGGCCACTCTACTAGTTACATTAATCACCTTTGCAGCTGGTTTCACATTACCAGGAGATTTTAACATCGATCCAAATTAATAAAGGGGATATATGGCGATTCTACTTAATAGAATCGTCATACCTTTATTAGGGGTATCGAAATCGATATCTCTTGGCGATGTGAAACCAGTTGCGAAGATGATAGTCACTAATTAATAGATGGACTACAACTAGATGTATTTAAGTTGCCTTAGCTTCTTTTTTTCAAAGAAAGATGGAATGAAATTGCTTGTTGCTTGCAAAGTAGAAGGGAAGTATATCTAAGAAGGTGAAAAATGAGACTCAATATATAGATATTGTTGGACACTTAAAGTATGTTAAAATGTAGATGAAAAGGTGTGTTTGGTAGGAACCTTGAAAATGCTTTTCTAGGAAAATAATTTGATTTGTTGTTTATTTTTTCTTATATTTGGAACATAATAAAAAAGATTTGTATATAATCCAATATGATAGAAGGTGGAAGTAGAAGGTACGTAGGGTTGCGTGGTGTGGTAAACGATAGGGCGCTACAGAAGCAAAGCGAAGATGAAATATGTTGGTGAGTGAGGTGGATAGCGTTGAAATGCTTGTTTATTTTCTCCATTTTGAAGAAATTTGTTTTTCTAGAGAAAAAAATTGATGTTTATAACATTAATTAAAATTTATTTCATAAGAATACTATGAGAGAAATTCAAGATGTCATTCAACTGGCAGGTAATTCAACAAAATATGAAAAGATTTTGTAATGTTTCACAATTATTTAAAATATATTAAAATAAAAAAATAGAAGAATATGCTTTTGTAGACTAGTTGATAAAGGAACACAATAAAACAAATAAAATATTGATAATATTATTAAATAAATTATAAAAATATTTTTTTTTTAAAATTGACTAAAAAAATATATCGTACTATTCCTTACCTGTGGGCAAAACCACGTCGAAAGTATAAAAGTGGATGCTTTAACTAGTGGAGAATGTGCAAAAAGTAGATTATACTAAACAAGGTTTAAGATTACATTACTCTTTAAATTTTTTTATTGTTTCTCAATTGCTTTTTTTTCCTCCACTTTTTCTTTTTTTGACTTTGGTGGTTTGATTCAAAATCAAGTTATTCCAAATTATAATTTGGACAATTTTTTCTTTAATATATTTTTCAATTGTGAAATATAAGATAATTTGAATATAATAAAATCGACTAATATCTGATATGTCCATAGTAATAATAAATTTAAGAAAGATTGAGGTGTATTTCACGAAAAGCACGTGCATTTTAAGATGTTAAAAGTGTCCGAGTGTGTGAATTTGTGAATTATTAAAATTTATCTTTAAATAAAAGAGTGATTGAATTATTTTCTAAGTTAAGAATTCAATCGAACACTTTTGAAAGAAAATATAATTTGTTTTATATATAATTTTTTATCAAAATTGTAGTTCCAATATCACATATATATTCATGAATATGAGTAACTTGCTTACATACAAGGAATTGATTATGATTCAAATTGAATCTATTTACTTGAATTTTACAATTCAGTTCAATAAAATGATTGACAACTGATAATATATTTTGTAGTAACAAAAATAATATTGTCCTTTGAATATACTCTAGTAAGTTCATCCCTACACATATATCATTACTCAATTCGATTCCATTAATCAAACATTAAAATTTCTCAATATACTCCATTCAATTTTCACTTATTGAGGCAAGAAACAAAGGTGTAGGTCTTATTGCAACCATCAAATTAACAAATAAAAATGTAAACAAATAAATAATCAAAATCCATTTAACAATAAGCAAAATAAACTAATACTGATTCCTATAATATCATTATTAATGAATTTAGCTATTCATACTAGAAATGAAAAATAAAAGACAAAAAAAAGGACATAATTAAAGAGTAATTGGAAAAGAAAATTGATGCACTATGATGAAATTAATCCTTCAAAGTAACTATGATTTCTCTCAAAGCTTCAATGGTACCAAGATTCTATAAGAAAGTGCCCTAAAAATTTAGTTATACTCATGTAAAAACATGACAAAAAAAAATAAAAAAATTACATTCAGCAACATCAGTGAACTATTTAGCTACGTAACTTATGTAGGTGATTCTGAAAGCTGTCTTCTCTTCTTTAGCTACGTGGGTGAGCTATATACTCACCCACGTAGCTCAAGTGGGTGATTCCAGAAGCTTCCTTTGGTTGCCTTCTCAATGTGGGTGAAGTACATGACCCACACAGATTTATTTTTTCTTTGCTCTTTTTAGCCCTATTTCTTCTAATTCTGACTTTCATGTTTCAATTATTTAAAGCAATTGAAGTCACTCCTTAAGCCTTTCAAAAGCACTTGAAACCTAAAATTGTATCATTCAAATCATTACTAGTTCATTAATCTCACAAATGGAGCATGGATTTATTATTCAAAAGTGTCATAAAATTGATAAAAATAACAACTTATCAGTAATATCTAGGAACTCATAAACTTAAGAAAAATATTTTTCCATGAAACTATTTTTCTAGAAGTATTTTGTTAAAAATAAACGAAATGTGAAAGTGCTTGATAAGTAAATAAAAAAATATTATATCGAAAATATTCACATGTAACTGAACAAAATGTTATATGGACGTAATTGAGAGTTCAAGGGATGGTGAGGTGAGATGGTTGATGGGTGGAAAGTGAGGATGTTGGACAGATGCGGATCTAAGATTTAAAGGTCGGGGTGCCACAACATTCAAGTAAGATAAAATGACGGGTTGCTTTAATTTTGGGTTACAAATCGATCAAATGTGCCTATAGTAAATATTTCTTTTTGATATTATGTGATCAGAGATAACTAAACAATTCAATTTTTATTTTTATTTTGGAATTAAATGTCTTATTCGCTAAAACTTTGAGAAAAAAAAGTCACGTTAAAATTTGAGCTTGTATAAACCATCTAATAATATTAACATAATATATTCATTTTCTATTGACTTTATGTGTTGTTGGAGATATATAGTTGGGGAATAATAAAAATTGTAGTTTCAGCTTATTCATCTTACTTAGCAAAAATGTCAGTGATAATCGAAAGAACCTTTAAATTTAAAAAAAAAAACATTTTTGAAACTTATGTTTTTTCTAAAAACTATATTTAAATATATTCTTAATATTTATTTGACGCTCATAATTCAGTACTCACTAATTGATAAAACAAAATAAACACGTTACACTCAAATCAACATATTAATAATTAGTACGAGAGAAAGTAAAAAAATAAAAATTAATTATGAAAAGGGGTCAATTTGAATTAATAAAGAATAGTAAATAAATAAGATTGAATGGAAAAAAAGAAAAGAAAAAAAAATATATTTAATTATTATACATTGAGAACCCAGGTTGATGAGGTGGCAGAACCTCTCCTTTGCCAATTGGGCTAGTCTGTTGTATAGTCACTAGGTAGCAAAAGTAATATATATTTAATTATTATACATATATACATGTGTATACAATGTTTTTCCGAAAACACTGGGTGACGTGGAACCCCCACCCGTACACCTAAATCCGGCTCTGATGTTGGGTGCAGAAAAGGTGAGAATGAATATGAAACATCGCTATTAATGAACTCGTATTTCCTATTTTTATTAGAGATTTTTCGCGTTTTTAAAGAGCTTTTCTCTTTAAAAAAATATTATCTAAATATATTAACCAATCTAACATAAGAAAATTCAAAAACAAAATTCCTCAGTACCAAACACAAGCCTATTACAAGATTTGGCTGGAGAGGAACCAAAGAGTTTCTCAAGGGAAAAAATTTGAAAGACGACATGTGCTAATGAAGCAAATCATACAAGAGATACATGGGCGAGACACAATGCAGAATAGACTAAATAGTTGTTTGGCTAGACCTATTATCTTTAATTAATAGTTGGATAACTAGTCAAGAGATAGAATGACATTAATTAGTAGATTTGGGGATGTCCAAATACTGCTATCATTGTTTTAAAAGGGGGGCGTGAGACGAGACATTTTATACAGTACGGAGCGAGACGTAAGTCCCGAGACACGGGGCATAAGTCTCATGAATCTACGGGGCGTAGTCTCATTTATATTCAATTTTATAGTTTTAGTACTAATTAAATTGCTTTCAATGATTTTACAAATAATTTTTTATGAAAAACATATAATATATAAAAATTATATTATGATTTTTATTTGAGATAAGTATTGATAATCTATAAAAAAAGAAAAGAAGTATTATCATTACTATTTGAGAAATATAAACATCATTGTTTCATGAATAAAAATAATTACTTTCAAATAGTTAAATAAAATATGATAATTTTGAGACATATGACAAAACAATGAAGACCAATGATAAGTGAAAAAGTAAAATTTTGCTACATATTTTTAAGAGAAATGTTACGTAATATATAATTACCTTCATAGTATTATCAAATAGTAAATATGTGATACTACATTTGTTGTTTGAGTTACTCTCAATCTTTTTGTATTTATAGATTAAAAAGTTACGTATCATTCATTTATTCAAGAATTATGAGAGTCAACAATGTTAATTAAAGATATTAATACATAATTTATGTAAGATCTATTAGGTGAGTCCCGAACATTGGGCGTTGGGCGTGCTTAGGGCGTACAGTCGGGCGTTTAGGGCGTAAGTTTTGTAGAACTAAGTCCCACACTTGAGTCTCGAGACATTTTGCTAGAGTCTCGCCCCAGGGCGATCCCCGAGGCGAGTCCCAGAAGAGTCTTTTAAAACACTGACTGCTGGTTTATCCGATTTGTAATGTTCACTTGATAAATAAAATCTTCACTTATCAAAAAAAAGTTATTCCAAAAATATTCATATATAATCTAACAAAATACTATGTGAACGTAATTTGGGGTAGACGATTAAGGGTGGGGATTGGAGATGTTGGATGGTTGGAAATGAGACAATGAATATAGAATGTCGCTATTAATAAAACTTGTATTTTCTATTTTTATTAGAGAAATTAAAAATTATTTACCTCATTTTTAAGAAACTTATTTTTCTAAGAAAACATAACCCAAATATTGTGGCAATTGAACATAAGAAAAGTAAATATATTTTCCTTCTTATCAAACATAAGCCTATTAAATTTTGCACCATGAGTATTTTAAATTCAAAAGTCACCATACTTGTTTTAAATAATTTTGTGTTAACAGGTGTCATTAAAATTGTTACAAATTCTTATTTCAATAATGAAGAACTTCTCAATTTTTTCATAAATAACAATTACTATTATTTTATTTTTTACTGATTTAATCAAAATATTCATAGAAATAATAATTTGAGTAAAGACAATTATAAGAAATCTTTTTGGTTGATATATCCATATTAAAGTTCGATTAAATTTAAATTCACTTAAAAAAATCTCATATTAATATTAAATCACTTCTTAACAAAAACGATTGATTTTACTCTTATCAAGTCCCAAATATAATAATATAATAATGTGAACAACTAATATGAACAAATGAATATGGGAAATATTTATTGGTGGAAATAAATTCACTTCCCTTCTCAACCTGTGTCCATTGTCTTTCTTATCTGTTCTAAAATTCTCTGTTTGGTGGAAATGAATTCCATTCCTTTCTCCATTGTTACATACATACCTTCAAAGCAGCCATTGTTACTCTGTACCAAAACTTCCCAAACAACAACAGATCCAATTCCACATTTTATCAAATCCTCAATACTCTCATCTTCTTCGAAATCTGTGAATAAACTCGCAGAAACAATTAGTCCATTGCCGTCTTCGTTCAGTAGAAGAGAAACCCTAAGTGCTTGCGGATTGGGTTTTTCGGCGATTTTACTCGAGGCTTTTTTGCAGCCGCAGTCGAATATTGAAGCAATTGCTGAAGAAGCTGCAGCTACGGAATGTGAATTCACAGTTACACCGTCAGGTCTTGCTTATTGTGATAAAGTTGTAGGTTATGGACCTGAAGCTGTTAAAGGACAATTGATCAAGGTAACTTATTATTAGTCTTTGAACTTCTCTTTGATTTCATGATTTTATTTTATTTATATTTTTTAGTTATTAGTTTGGGGAAAAAACTTATTTGCACTGAAGAATTAACCTAAATAGCTGTGTAATCTACTCTCATTAGTAGCTGGTTTGGAGGCGAGTTATGCGGTATAAGTAATACTACCATAGTTGGTAGCTGGTTTGGAGATGAGTTATGCAGTATAAGTAATACCACTGGTTTGAAGTTGAGTTATGCAATATAGAATTAATATGATGTTTGAGTAGTAATTTAGAAACTCGCATAACTAATACGTGTCTAAGTTAGGTGAGGATTGATGTATATTTTTTTTATGATTGTGGTGTATGAGGTTTAGCACATCTGGACTACTTCCACGGAATACGTCCCACATCTCCCATAAGATATAAAATAACTATGTCCACCAAGGCTAGAACAGATAGGGGGGATTACCTCGTGTTTTTTATCTTTGGGTTGTGAACATGACTACTTCATTGACACCTAGGCCACATCTTTGGGTGCAATGATGTATTGTTTTATAAAGGGTAGAAAATGAAATAACTAATACATGAATAACTAAACTCTGTATAACTATACATATATAAGATAATGCATAAATTCTCTCATAACTAATTTCTATATTACTCTAACCTGCTACCAAATGGCCCCTAAGTTCATTTGGTACGACATAAGTCATGTTTCATATGTTCGGTTGGTGAGTGGTAAGTTTATCCGGAAAATATACGGTATATATTAAGATTAATGATCCATTAGTAAATCGGAGAGTGTATTGATGAAAATTTTGATTAGAGAAGATTAGTATACTAGTGTCTAAGTGTTAGTTGGAGCAAGTCATATGAAATTAAAACCCAAAGTCTTGCAAGGAAAATGACTTCGCTCATGTGTGACTGCAATGGCAGTCATTTTTCCCTGTATGTACATTTATATGGTAACTAAAGACCAGAAAATGACTTCTGTTGTGCCAAAGAGGAATTCTAGTCACACGTTGAAACATAAATAAACCAAGTTAAGTGATAAATATTTTTTCAAAAGACACATGTATGCACAAGCTTAGGTAAAAGTATAATTGTTTTTGTTGCTTCTCGTCATTGTAGCCAAGAAAGTAAGTGGCTGCATTTTTGCATGAGCTTCTCAATAAGTCCAGAGGTAAACTGGCAAAATGGGATCAACATAAGAGGAAAGTTTTGTAAAGTTAGTACATCCCAGGAGACGTGTTGTGAGTCATGCAGAACCTACTAATACTAAAGAGATACTCAAGAAGTACCTGAGATACTGCATTACCCAAGTTTTCCTGGATCATTTTCGTCTTGAAGCATTTCTGCTCATGTAGTTCTTAAGAAGACAATTATTATCTTTTGAAGGCCAAAACTAGCAGAATCAACAAATGCGACTAGCAATTCCCTCATTTCAACAGTCACGACTTACTTCCCTTAGTACTAGTCAAACCTCATTCTTCAGGTTAAGTCAATGCTTCAAAAATCACGAATAACGTAAGTCTTAATATTCAGAATTCAAATCTTGAGGAAAAACAGTTGAACTAGTTTAACACCTTTGCCCAATCTTTAAAATGGGTGTTTTATGTAGCTAACTCTATAGTTTGTCCCACTATAATATATGTATATATATATATATAAGTACATAATAAAGTGGTATTTCTGGTGATTTATATATGTTTCTGGCATGGGTGACCTTTTGGAAAATAAAGGAATGGTTAAGTTATGTTGTTGATACAAAACAAAGCAAAGTGACAGTAGTAGATAAATTCATCAAGTTAAGTGACCGTTTGAGAATTTTTCTCCAATAGAAATTGATTTATAATTAGAGGAAAAACTTACTCTGAAAAAGCTATTTGGTATAGTGAGACTAGATGTTTGAGCTCGTCCTTAACCTTTTTCTCTTCTATATTGAGTCGTATCACATTATTATTAAGAGATGATGTTGTTCAGGCACATTATGTAGGTAAACTGGAAAATGGGAAGGTCTTCGATAGCAGCTACAATCGTGGAAAGCCTCTTACATTTCGCGTTGGTGTTGGCGAGGTAAGTTATTTTATTATTCTATAGCAGATTAGCAGTACTATCATCAGTAAGAAATGGACAAAAAAAAATTAGGTTATCTCTATGACTATCTATTGCTCTCCTCGCAGGGCTGTAAAATGGTTCTAGTCTAGATTGACTAGATCCTTGATCCCAGAGGTTTATCTACATCCAGTTGCTTCTATTGTACCGAATTAGTTTCCAATCTTGTAGCTTGATATAAAGACTAACTAGGCTAGCTGTTCTCGCCGGAAACTTATATCTTCAGCATGGAGTAGCAACCAGGAATATAAGTCCGAACTCCCCGAAACCTCCTCTTTGTAACACCTTCACTTTAAGCCAACCTTGCTAGGGAATTGGGCATTCTTATCGTAATGCATGACTACTTAACGGGGGAATTCACCGCAAATAGTAGCTTGATTCATTATTGCCGAGATAATGGTCTACTATTGACTCTTCCCTGAGTCACACTGTCCCCGTTTGTACTACGGATCCTGTTACTGTATTTTCTAATGCTCCTTGTACATTTGTCCCTTAAGTAATAATAATATATTACATTTCTTCTGGAACTAAAAGAAAAAACAAACAAACTATTGTCCTACGAATATAACTTAATAATGTGTAACGGTAGATAGTTAACTCGTTTTTTCTGCTTATTATTTACTGTTGTAGGTTATTAAAGGTTGGGATCAGGGAATTCTAGGAGGTGATGGTTTTCCTCCAATGCTAACTGGTAGGATCACATTTTGTACATCAAACTATTCATACTTGAAGAATTTCAAAAAAATAATAGTTACTATCTCATCACTTAAATTTCAGGAGGAAAGCGTAAACTGAAGATTCCTCCAGAACTTGGATATGGGATAAGAGGAGCTGGCTGCAGAGGAGGTAAGCAAATTCAAAGAACAATTCCCAGTTACATACTTTCTTTTTCTGTTTAACCATCTGATACCCAAAGTTCACTGGCCCGACTTGTTCTAGGCATGTAAAAGGGTAAATTGCTCTCTATGAAAAGATTTTCCATTCTCAAAGTTCGAAACCAAAACATTTGGTTATGGGGAGAGGATCCCTACTATCCTACCACATCACTCTGTGGTGTCGGCCAGTTGCATATGTTCTTTTTCTGCTTAACCATTCAGTACCCAAAGTCCACTCATCCGATTATCGAGGCCAGCTAGATGGGTAAAGCGCTCTCTAGCGAAAAGATTTTCCCTTCACAGAGCTCAAAACCAAGACTTCTAACCCCAATTATCAGGCCACACCGGTCTGTGGTACCGTGCAGCATATGTGGTAGTTGTAAATAATGTCCTGACTGTCACATACTGGTGGTTTAGGTACATGTATTATTCCTCCAGACTCAGTTCTACTGTTCGATGTGGAGTTTGTTGGCAAGGCGTAGGTCTCAGCAACAGAGGTATAGTTTCTTCCATGAAGCTATTCATAAAAGATTGATCAAAGGCAATTTTTGTCAGCTGCAGCGCAAATGATAATGTGCGTTAATACTTAGAGATTTTTGCAGTACATAACAGGACCTGTTTGTAATACTTTTTGGTTAAG
>CM040625.1:1802234-1830286 GCA_022817965.1 Solanum lycopersicoides | reverse complement strand
ATATATTAGTTTTTATCTGGCAAAAAAATTATGTTTGGACTGAATTAAGTTATTTATACTAATTTTTTCTTTTCATTTTACGAAAATTTATGCCAGACAATATCCAAAAGTTATGATCTTAATTCTTAAGAATCAAGGCAAGTTTTTTTTACAATAAAATTTAAAGTCAATAGAGTATATCATCTTTATAAAATTTAATATAGTAAAATTTATCGTTGGATCCAACTTAATAAGAATTTTTTAAAAAGGAAAAAATGTTGACTTGTGTTGTTATAATTTCTATATGATAATATATATTCCATTTAAAAGACACTTTTTAAATGGATGAGAATAACCTAAAATATCTATTCATAATCTTAGATAATTTTAGAATTTATCTCAAATTGCACTTGCAAATTGAGGTTAGCTATATATTCCATGCTAATTCCTAAATGCATTTGCATAATCTCTTATATTATTTTATATATTCTTTGAGGGATTTTAAATGGTTCATTTCACTCTCGTTATATTTTATCATTATGTTTAAACAAAACAAAAAATTCTTTATATTAAAAAAAATGGATCAATGGACCTATTAGATTTTAAAAATCTATTACATTTTATTGAGTTTTTGTTTCATGATTTTAGTTCTTCAGCCAATCACAATTAATAATTATCATCTTCGGACAGTCATAATCATCATTATTGTCAATTACTACAATCAGTCATCAATATCAATATTGATCATTTACAATTATCATTATACATTACTATTACAAAATAACTATCAATCGTACTAGCAATCACCATTATATACTATCGTCAATCATCATAATCATTTATTTATTATCCGCCTCGACCAACTATATAACCATTAACCACTATGTTAGTCACCATTGTCATCATTAGCTATTATTACAACAGTACCATTAGCCAAGACGTTCTTAATCAATACAAACATCATTTCTTTTTTTCATCATCACCAATCATCGTATAGTTTTTTTTTAAAAAAATTAATTAATATAGTTAGATTAAATTTAGTATTTTATTGAATTTCAAATTATATAATTTCTAAATAAAGACTAGTTCTATTTACTCATATGATGAAAAACAAATTGTCTCAATTATTAGTATTTGCATTTTTATACAATATTGCAAATTAAGATAGGTAAATCTTATCCACTCTAAACAATGTAGAAGTACAATTTGCACGATCAAAGATACATAGAGTACAATTTCACATAACAATATCTTATATTTTAAAAAAAAATATTTTTTAAGTGAATGTGCCCTATCCACCCACCAAAATAATAATTATGTGATCCTATTTTAAGCTAGTTGGCCAATATATTATTTGATTTAAACAGACAAGCTAAAAGCAAATGCCCTATATTAAAAAAAAATATTAGTGCCATTATTTTTTTTTTTGAAAATTCTATTCAAGTATTCAACTAAGATGTGGCAACTTTATATAAATAATCATAATATGATAGATTATGACACAATTCATACATCAATGATCAATGAACTTTAAAAAAATGATATTGTGTTGAATAATGAATATATAAATATGATTTTAAAATATTTAAAATCTTATTATTTAAAAAATATATTATAATATTTGTGTGACAATAAAAATTTGTAGTAACATTAAAATGAAAAAAGTTAAAGTACTTTTGAATATAAATTATTATGCTAATTCTCTGTTTTTTTTTAAATAAATTATTTAAAACAATATTGTCACATAGTACAATTTAGCATGGCACTTTCCATCTTAAATTAATAAGGAATATTTCAACTATAGAAGCTTCTTAAAGCTTTTATTGATGATGGCTTTTGATGGTGTTTCATCTATAAACTATATATTTAAAGTTATTTTCTCAAGGAATTTTTTTTTAATTAAATAGACAAAAACCACTTTCATCATCAATATTCATCTTCTTACAAGAGAAGCACAAGTTGTTTTCTTTTACAATGACTTAATCCTTTCCATTTTTGTCCTTCTATAGCTTCTCAACAAGTAAAACATAAATCTCTTCCAATTTTCTTTTAACAAAATATATAATCATGATATAAATATTGTAGCTATCTGTCGTTAATTTTATTCAGCAACGAAACTTATAAAAACATTATTAGCTACAAGAGATTTAGCAATAGATCATTAAAAACAAAAGTCTAACTTATAAATCAAAAAAATTCTTTCATTTTTAATTAAACATCTTTACATGAAAAGATTAAAAGCACAAAAAAAATTGAAATTTTCACGTAATAGATGCAAAATTTATCTCAAAGTTCTACTTGTTTAGTGGATATGTATGAGAAAATAACATCAAATTATAAAGCAAAATAATAATAATAGCATCTAATGTATGATTGTAATGTTTCACTTTACCCCACAAATTGTATTCTTTTATTCACCTTTTAGTACTTTGATTAATTATTGTAAACTATTCTTTAAGCCCAATATTACACTGAAAAACTTGAGTGCGGTTTCCCTATTTGCCACTTGGCCCAATAAACCGTTTTCATTTTTCAATGAGATAATGAAAACATTCACTTGTAGGAATATTACTTGGTGAATGATGTCGATAACAACATCCTCTTGTCGTTCCATATTAGAATTTAGGGGAAAAGGATAAATATACCGCTAAAATTATCATAAATGCTATACAGATATTCTCTGTTATTTTTGGGGATATTGGTGTCTCAGACGTTCATAAACTAGAGTATATATGCCCTTATATAGGGACACGTGGCGCAATCTTATCCATCGATAAATGTCGGATCTGGTGAATAGTATTATGACACGTGTAGGTCCGTTAGTATAAAGGTTATGTATGCTCTATTTTTTGGACGGCAGGGGCACTAATATCCCAAAAGTATGACAGGGGGTATTTGCATACCATTTACAATAGTCCAGGGGTATATTTGTCCTTTTTCCCTAGATATTATTTGGTTAGGCAAATTTAACTTAATTTCTTTTTAAACGATGGTGTACAGATCAGTTTGTGTACATCTACATTATTTATCGTGAATTTGTTATTTTTCATCAATATAAATATGAGGAAAAAAAATTCTTCTTAAATTTAACTTAATTTCTTTTTGAAGGATGGTGTATAGATTTGTTTGTGCGCATCTGCATTATTTATAGTGTATCTGTTACTTTCATCATTATAGATATTAGATAATTTATCTTATCTTAATTCAATCGAATTCTGATCGTACAACACAGGATCTATTAGGGACAACGCTTTCAATATGATTTATTCATAATCAGTACTCAAACTCAAAACTTCTAATAAAGGGTGGAGCGAGAAATCCCGATCATCTCACCACTATCCATGTCGATGCTTGAATTATTTTGCTAATAATGAAAGAAAAACTCCATGCAAAATGGAAGATTGTGATATTCTTGTGAACTTTAGTGTAAGTTAGGTCTCATCAACATGTGCCAAGACATTTCCAAGCCCTAGAGTCTCAACTAAACTATTTTTACATATAAAAAGTTTGTCAATATGAAAAGAATTTGTGTGTTGCACATGAAAATAGAATCCACAAAGCATGCTTCATGTTTTTAGGTTCATTAGTTATCATGATTCTTCAATATTTAACAAATTGCACCACAACAAAAGTTGCAAAAAAGAAAGGAACAGAGTTCCCTCCCTGTTTTGCATTGCTCACCTTTAACATGGCTCTATCCATAACTTTTACTCGGTCCTAATTTATGTGACACGATTCTAATTTCAAAAGTTCAAACATTACATATTTTAAAACTACACAAAAAGATTACACGTCAAAATAATTGATCAATTACGGTCAAATAAAGTATTGGTTGAATCTCAAAATTTGAGAAATGTCACTTAAATTACAATCAACAGAGTAATAAAGTGTTCATAAATGATGTAGAAGACGAAAATTAGTTGTGGTTATTAATTAGATATATTTATGTTTGAAATTTATTTATACCTGAAAACTTTATGTATATCCACGTCAAGACTTATTGTGTTGAATCAGCCTAAAGATACTACTAACATAGTATAATATTATTCGCTTTGAATCAAGATCGCACGATTTTTACAAAAAACTTCACGCCATCAAGATATCATATATCTTATATGTGTTTACCAAATTCTGCTATACACGTGTGAGACTTTTTTCACACACCCAACTATTTCCTCTACAAACTAAGCTAGCGTTTGGCCATAGATATTCAAATATTTTTGGCAAATATTATTTGGATGAATATTTGGGTGAAATTTCACCATGTGTTTGGCCATAGAATTTGGAAAACATATTTCATTTTTTTAAGAAATATGATTTATACCCATAAGTTTTTAAAACTATCAAAACTAACCATAAATTTATATTACATAGCAAAATAGAAATCTCACGTAACAAGATTCATGACTTCCGCAACGAATCAACAAGCATCATTACAGTAAACATTCGTATAGTGAAAAGGTCTTGGTACAAATCATGATAATGAAAATACAACTAATATAAATTCGAAAAAAAAGAAGAAGAAAACAGAAGGAAATAAATATTGCAATCACTGAAGAACCCATGCCTTATAATCTGAAAGAGTTCAAACTATTCTTTAATATAATCTTCCCATATTTTATGAACAATCTCTTCTCGATGAGCTTGCATTTCCCATATACATTTTTTTCGCAATTATAGAATCCTTTTTAGCTCTGACGTTTAGTTCTTCGTCAATGTGCTTGCTTATTGACTTATAATGCCAATTTCTGTCCTTTCTGTTGCAAATATTTATAGAAAATTATCATTATTATGAAATAATAATATTTCGTTTTACTTACTTCAATATTTCCTAATAAAACTTACTAACGACTTATTTTAATTTCTTAACAGAAATAATTTTAAATTTTTTACTTATTTTAATATGTTTACCCACCCGTTTATTATTTTACTTAACTTAACACTTTCCAATAAAACTTACTAATTACTTACAAAAGTATAAAATAGTTATTACTATTATTATTATTATTATTATTATTATTAAATGACAATTGTTTCATTTTACTTACTTTAATATTTTCTAATAAACTTACTAATGGATTATTTTAATTTCATAATATAATTAATTATTAAATTTTAACTTATTTCATTATGTTTATCGACCCCTTCTACAATTACTTATTTTACTTACTTCAATACTTTATAATAACATTAATTAAGTAAATAAACTCCTAATAATATTGATAAATAAACTCCTCAAATTACTTTAATGCTTAATTAAATTAAGTTAATTTCATTGTCAATATATATAAATTTAAAGAAAAAAATTTAAGTCATGTTAAATATCTTAAATATTTCACAAATATTATTGATCTCGTGCATAGCACGAGCTATATTTTACTAGTATAATAGAAAAGTGTATTAATTGAGTTAGTTGGTAGATGGGGAGCTAATTGAATTGGTTGGTGTCAATAAATAGATTGTTTTTGTAAAATATAAAAGTTAGGTATAAAAATTGAATTTTAAAACTTCCCAAATAATGAAATTTGGCCCAAATACTAGTTTTTTCTAGTATTTGGGAATTTGGAAAATTTGCCAAAAAAATTTGCCAAATAATGAGAAAGTGTATGGACAAACAAAATTTGCCAAATTTTTCTCCAAGTTTTACTTGCAAAATCTATGGCCAAACGGGTCCTAAGTTTTACATGTCCCATCACCATGATCCCTGAAAAATACATAACAATTAATTAAGTTATGTAGTTTGAGCCTTAATTTAAAAACTAAATAGTTATTCAATAACTTCATTGTTGTTACTACAATTAAGTATATATATTAGGTTATTAATAAAGGAGGAGATTAGCATATTGACGCCAAAGATCCAACTAGAGGATTGAAATATTTCATATTGATGAAGATAGAGGCGGAACCAGAATTTTTTATAAGAGGATTCAAATTCTGAAGAATAGACATACGAAATAATAATATTGTGATCAATAGAGGCCGATGTTAGGGTTGTGAAAAAATTGAATCGATCTATAAATCGAACCAAATTTTATTTTATTGGGTTATGAGTTATCAGGTTTTTAACTGTTTTATAAAAAAAGTTATTGAATTATAAGATTGATATCGATTTTTAGAATTGAGCTATTGGATAAACCGATTACTCTTAAAGACGATAGTAATTTACTAATATTATTCTTCATAAATATTAAATATTAATAATTTAACATAACTAGACACTATATCAGTACTTTACAGTTTACACTACGGTTTACACACTTCATATGTCTCAATAATTCTACTTCATATAAGAAATTGCATATTATGTTTTGATTGTAACATGCAATTGTAGCCTTCGTACTATATCTATATCTTATTTATGTAATTTAATATTATATTTCTTGTTTCACTATATCAAAAATTTACAACTGATTGGTTTGTCTTACTATATCGCGTCAAAATCCAAATTGTTAGAGGAGTGAGAAATAATATATTTATCTTATGAGCATTTTTTTATTGGATAAATTGAACCATTAATAACCAAAAATAAAGCATCTTATTGATTTGTTATTGATTTAACATATTTAAAAATAAAAAACAAATAAATAAAATAAAATAAAATATATAAAATTTATCGAATCGACTAATACACACTCTGACAAGGTTACAATTCAATTGTTTCAACTTACTTTGTACCTCTAAAAAAATGCAGTACTCAAATCTACCTACCCAAAGGTCCACCCTCTTCTCAAATCAATAAAAAGCTTGTCATGAAGATATAAATTATCTGAAATATAGTTTTTTTTTAAAATAATCTCATTTGATATTTGATATCATATTAAAATTTCTATTAAATTTAAATTTGTATCAGAAAAATGTTGATCCAAAAATGAAATATTTTCTAACAAAAGTGACACATATTTAATTGAGTTTAAACTCAAAAACAATCAATAAAAAATACTTTATCATTCTATCATAATATTCATTGATCTCGAAAAAATATTTTGAATTTTTAACTTTTCTCCTTTTTTGTCCCTTGCTCCTTTGCTCTTATAAATACACCTTTATTCTGTACTTCTCAAGCTCAAAAAACAAAGAGGAAAAAGAACACCTCAAAGTTTTCACTAAACTTTCTAAACAAACAAAAATTTCAATCAAAAACAGAAAAAATGAGAACAGAAATTAGCTTATCAAAGTTCGAACAATCAAAATCAACTGTAAAAGCTACAGTTTCACCGCCGACGATGGTAGAGAGATCGCCATGGCATTCTCCGGTACCGTATCTATTCGGAGGTCTAGCAGCTATGTTAGGATTAATAGTTGTCGCTCTTCTAATTTTAGCTTGTTCTTACTGGAAACTCTCCGGTCATTTGAGAGAAAACGGCGAAAGCGATCACGATTCGGAAGTAGATCCTGAATCTGGCGACGGTGAAAAACCGGCGATCGGAATTGTGAAGGCGATGCCGGTGTTTGAAGAGAAAATTGTTGTGATAATGGCTGGAGATTTGAGTCCGAGTTTTTTGGCTACACCTGTGATGAGTAAAAACTCGGTTTTGGGAGATGGAAGTGATTTGAATAAATTTGATAAGAAATTGGAAAAGGAAACTGAAGAATTAGGTGATGAAAAGGAGAAAGAAGAAGTTGTGATTGAAGCTAGAGAAATGAGCCATGGAGAATCTCAAAGACAAAATCAGTAAAAGAAATTGTTCTGTTAGTCTTTTTTTTAAAAAAAAAAAAAGAAGACAAATTTCGTGCTACGAGCTTTATTGAAAAATGCATGCACATAATATGGAACTCGAAATTTAGTGGAGTGTGACGAGCTTAATCGAGAAATACATGCAGATGATATTGAACTCGAATATTTTCTATTTGGAAAATCTTCTGCTCGATCAACTCGACCACTGTCACAAATGCATTTCTAGTTTTTTTTTTTAATCCTTTTTCTTGGTCTAGGGAAGGGGGATTTCCAGTTTTGAGTTTTACGGGAATTTGTAAATTGTTGGTTGAGATGAGATGAGATGAGTGTAAAATTTATTTTTCTTATGCTATAGAGTTTAATTTTAAACATTGATGACGTATTTTTAGTTCGAATGTATAGTAATCTCTTAAATTTATCAATAATTTTGTTTAGATATTGAGATTATTATATTTAAATATTTATGTTGTACTTAGGCACATAATGAATATTTGAGAATATATATATAAAAAAATTCAAATATTTGTTATTCAAAAGTATTTATAGAAATACTTAATTATATGTTTAGGTGTTTAATTAGAAATATATTATAGTCCAAATATGAAATAATATTTATTGACAAATTTAAAATATACTATCAAGTATTTCGTTAAATATATATCATTTTAAATATATAATTTATCTCGATGTTACATGAGTTTGAGCAGAGAAATCAACCATTAATTCTTACATTAGAATAGCATGTCTTTATCATGTTGTGATTGTGCTAATACTTGTAAATGGTAGCTAATAATACAGATGATAGGCATTGATAACTATATATTGGTGGTTATAATTAATAGTGTAGTTGATAATGAAGAGTAAAAACGAAATGAATAAGATTTTAATTTAAATAACACTATTAATTAATATCATTAAATAGTTATTTTATGGATACATTAATATCTAAAAATTATTTACCGTCAATCAAAACAAGAATAAATAGAAATATATTTGTGAAAATACGAAATTCTTCCTTTAAAAAATAAATGAACTTTGTTATAAAGCTACTTAATAAACTCGAAAATCAAAAGACAGATTTTGGTTTTGATCTAATCCATTGTGTTTATGTAATTATAATAATTTAATAAATAAAATACTAGTGCATTTTGATCCTCCACTAAAAAGGAGAATAATAAAGTGGAGAAGAAACAATAGAAGTATATATTCTATTTGTTGGATTCAAATGTATTTAGCATTAAAAAAGTTTTTAAAAAAAATATGAAAATTTAAAGTGGAGTAAATTAAATGTTTTCCAGTTGTATGGGAAGTGATGTTAGCAAATGTCTCAACCAGTGTTTTAAAAGACTCTTTTGGGATTCGCCTCGAGGCTTGTTCTAGGTCGGGGCTCTAGCAAAACGCTTCGAGACTCAAGTTTGGGACTTAGTTCTACAAGACTTACGCCCTAAGCGCCCGACTGTACGCCCTAAGCACGCCCAACGCCCAACGCTCGGGACTCGCCTAACAGATCTTACACAAATTATGTGTTAAAATCTTTAATTAACATTGTTGACCCTCATAATTCTTGAATAAATGAACGGAAAAGGGTCAAAATTGCCCCTGAACTATGTGAAATAGATCACTTATACCCTTCGTTATATTTTGGGATCAAAAATACCTCTGCTGTTATCCTAAGAGACCACAAATACCCTCAAGAGTTAACACCCCAATTTTTTAGTGACGTGGCATGCCACATAGGACTAATCCCTCCACCTAAGCGTTGCCAACTAGGATTCATTCAAAAGAACTAGACCTTTAGCGGCGACAATAGTTGTCACAAAAGCCCAAAAAATCGTCACTAAAAGTTTTTAACATTAAATTCTAATATTGTATTTTTTTCTTCATTATTTTTTAAAAAAACGCAGATAATATCGATTAAGTAGGAGTATGAAGACACTGTTTTATTTTTATGTTGTATGAAAATGTATAAAATGTACAATGATGCATTATATAGTAGGAGATGTGAATCGAGAAGTAATTTTTGTGATTTTTCGTGATAATATTGGGTGCTTTTAATATTAATATTGCAAGTTATTTATTTTAGAAAATTAGGTTGCGATCGAAAATTAATTATCATATTATTTTTTTTGAAAAAATAGGTTTTACTATTAGTCGTCACTAAAAATCACTCATAACCTTTAGCGACGATTTTTGGGGCTTTTGTGGCAACTATTGTCGCCACTAAAGGTCTAGTTCTTTTAAATGAATCCTAGTTGGCAACGCTTAGGTGGAGAGATTAGTCCTATGTGGCATGCCACGTCACCTAAAAATTGGGTGTTAACTCTTGAGGGTATTTGTGGTCTCTTAGGATAACAGCGGGGGTATTTTTGATCCCAAAATGTAACGAAGGGTATAAGTGATCTATTTCACATAGTTCAGGGGCAATTTTGACCCTTTTCCGATAAATGAATGATACACAACTTTTTAATCTATAAAGATAAAAAGATTGAGAGTAACCTAAACAACAAATTTAGTATCACATATTTACTATTTGGTAACACTACAAAGGTAATTATATATTACGTAACATTTCTCTTAAAAATATGTAGCGAAAGTTTACTTGTTCACTTATCATTGGTCTTCATGGTTTTGTCATATGTCTCAAAATTATCATATTTTTTTTAATTATTTGAAAATAATTTTATTTTTATTAATGAAACAGTGATGTTTATACCATAATACTTGTAAGTTTATTGATTATTTTCTTTTAGGGCTTTGGGGGGTGGGGTGTAATGACCCTTCTTGTCATTTTTAGTGTTTTATCTTCTATGTATCGTTTAGAGCGTTTCTATAGCGATCCCAAGTCATTTATGACTTGCTGGGACTGACAGTTCGGTCACCTGGTCGTTCGTTTGGTTATTGTGTGAGCGTTAGTGTTTTTGGAGCTTATAAACCTTGAAAGATCATTTTCGATCAAAAGTTCAAGAAGATGACATCAGAATCCAATTCTGACGATTCCATCAGTTCCGGAGGGGTCATTTTAGGCTAGTAGCATGGTCGACATGACTCCCGAAGTTTTCAGTGTGAGTTGGTGCGATTAGGCGTTTTAACTTTAACTTTAAGGCTAAGTTTGACTTTAGTCAACATTCTGAGTAAACGCGCTCGGATAAGAATTCCGTCAGCGCGGTTAGCTCCGGAATGTCGAGTTTGGTCTAGTTTGACCCTTCTTTCTTGTCCTGAGGTTTTCGATATTTTTCCGAGCCTTTTTGTGGTTTTTGACTTAAAATGGCAAATGGAAGTGGGACCCACATTTTATCGAGATGACCTCTGATGGAAATTTTGACTGCGCCATTGAGTCCGGAATGTCGACTTTGGTAGGGTAGCATATCTGTTTTATTTTTATCAGGTTCCGAACGGATACCGAGCACCCGTCGGAGACTTTGAAGAGTCTATATAAAGTTGAAATCTGGTGCAGCCCCTTAATGACCAGATTTTGGGGTTTTAACGACCAGAGTTTTGGTTTATTAGCGACCACCTTCGTCCTTATAAAAGCCCAATTTTCAGCCTTTAAGTTTAACTTTAAAATTTTGTTATTTTGAGCTATAGAACTCCAAATTGGTCGATTCAAAAGGCTAAGTTGTGAGATTTTTCGAGGGCAACACGTTGGTGAGCTTGGAATCTGATTTGGGAACCCGATTTGAGGTAAATTTTGTGTTTTAACTGCTGTCTTAGCTCGTTTTCGAGCTCAAGTTTTGGGAAACTTTTAGAAGGTGATTTCTTGGTCATTTTAAGTCCGAATGAGGTGATTCGAAGTGTGGGAGCTTCGTATTTTTGATGGCTTCGGTGTAGAGTATTCGGAAGTTGTCTGGTGTGTGTATTTCAAGGTAAATTCCGCGAGTTACCTGACTGTTAGGTTTTTTTTCGAGCAATTGTTTTTGGCGTTGTTGTTTTGGTCATCTCTCTCTCATTTTAGCTCGGTTTTGGGTGATTCGAAGTCCCAGGTGTTGGGAATTATCGTGGATATGTCGTGGAGTGTTCAAAGAGGGCTGGGCACTTTCTGATTCGCGTAAATTCCTAGTTTACACTGCTGCAGGTTTCTTTTAAGTTGATTAATGTGTGAGTTTCTTGCATGTTGGGGTTTTGCTGCATTTTGCGTTCCGAATTGTGTTCCATTTTGGAACACGTGTCCGGAGAGATTTTTATGATATATATTTGGGGTTAATTCAAAAAATTTCAGCACGGATACCACTTTTTCCGCTTTGATTCCAAAAATTGGTCCGTCTCCGTTTCTTGCGATTTTAGTGTTTAAATGACCGTAATAACGTTGTGACTCTATTTTTGATAGTGTATCAACGTTTCGAGGCCATTCAGAAAGGAAAAGCTCCGGGGAAGTGAGTTTTGGAGAGCGCGTGATCTGCGTTCAGGTAGGCTACGGTTTTCTTTCTTAGATTGAACTCGAACATGTGAATGCATGTTGATTAGTTGGGATTTGGGTTGGGTAGTTACTGGATCATGCATAGGTGTTAAAAATCATAGTTTCGGCCTTTTAATAGAGAATTATCGGGTAACTATGAGCATGTTTATTGTTATTAAAGGACCTTCTTTGCTATATGGAGTACTTGTATGTTTGAATACTGGTTATCAGAAGTATGTTGGGCCTTAGTTTAGGTTTGACTAGGGCTTGCCTTAGAAATGCATGATTCGAAGTCGGTAGGACTTAGTTCAGCCTCGACGTCGCTCGATTGGCTTAAATCCTTGTAAACTGGAGTAGCAGACTTGAGTCTGATAGTTTGGTCCTTAGCTAGACGATGAGCTCGCTACGACGATAATTATCCTTAATTCTTCGATGTTACGGCTTCACGTGTTACGTCGGTGACAATGAATTCCGCTCCGCGATTCAAAGTTGATTTCCGATTCGGCTTCAAGGACTTACATTGATTAGCTAAGTGTGGATGGTGTTCCACGGGTATTTATGATTATGGATAGATAGAGACTCTTTCAGAAGCTATATCGACATCTTTGTCGGGTATCCGGATTTAAGGTCCGGCCTCGACCATCCACATACTTATGTAGAGCATCTGGTTAGAGGTCCGGCCTCAAGTATGTAGAGCATCCGGTTAGAGGTCCGGCCTCAGTTCTTATATTTTGTGATTGGCTACTTGTGTAATTCTGGTGAGCGTCAGGTTCAAGGCCCGACCTTCGTACCGTCAGATTCTACTTTTTGGTTTGTAGCATTTGGTTCGATGTTCTTTGGCCTTGATTTCTATTCTTCTTAGTTATAGTTACTCTGTGTACTCGTCGGGCTTATGGGGGTCCGTTCGGGTTTTTATTTAAACTTGCGCACGAATGTATCTTCTGGGCTTATGGGGGTCCAGTTAGGTGTAGTTAGCTTATATATTAATTTAGTTAGATCTTTATACACTCGTGTGCATTCCATTTTTACTTAGCCTTCCGTTTTTTACCTCTAGTTATGTGATTTCGTCTTTTCATATTGCTTTACTTTTCTAGTTCAGTCGGCCTATGATGCCTACTGGGTACCTGTTGTTTGGTACTCATGCTACGCTCTGCATCTATTTTCGTGATGCAGGTCCGAGCACCAGTAGCCAGCGTTGATTGAGTTTGGAGCTTTCTGGTCTGGAGACGGGGGTGAGCACACGGCGTTTTGTACTATTTCGGTCTTCATCTGTATATATAAAGACGTGTCTTTTACTTTTCTAGACAGTCCATTTTCGGTGGTCCACTGTTGGGACTTGTACTCGTTTTGTTGGTAGCTCTGTATTAGTGACTTCCAGGTTCTGGGAGGGATCCTTAATTGTGTTTATGTTTTGGTTTGCTTATGTTATAGTATTTTTGCTTACTCTTGTTTAGTTTCTACCCACACACCCATTACGTGTTGTTCTGGGTTACGGGTTGGCTTACCTACTGGTGGATATAGTAGGTGCCTTCATGGCTCGAGAATTTGGGTCGTGACAGTGGGGGTAAGGGGGGAGGGATAAATTGTATAGTACGATATATATATATATTTTTTTTAGAAATAATGATTCTTTTATTATTAAAAAGTTAAGATATTGGATTATTTATAATTGTATAGTCATGTTTTATTGTTATTGGTGTAATGATATTTCTCAAATAGTCATTATGATACTTTTTTTTCTTTATTATAGATTATCAATACTTATCGCAAATAAAAATCATAATATAATTTCTATATGTTATAGGTTTTTAATAAAAAATTATATGTAAAATCACTGAAAGAAATTTAATTAGTAATAAAAATATAAAATTTAATATATATATTTTAATCGTAATATTTTCATATATATATATATTAATCTGTCAGTTATTATGATTTATAATATTTTTTTAATGATATATATTTAAATTTTAAAATAATTAAAAATTTCATGCCCTGATTCACAATTAAAATCTAAACTACGCAACATCTTGAGAGAAAAAAGAGCGTAGCAATATTTAATTTTTTAATGATGATGACTATTTTCTTTAATTTATTTTAATATTTGATATATGTATTGATATTTAAACTATTTTAAATTTATGTCACGTAAATCGTATTTTTTAGTGATGGTAGTTGAATAATAGGTGAAGTGAAATAATTGTGGCACTGTTTTCTTTGCAAAGCTGATGTTGAATTGGGCGTTGTGAGGCTGGTGGGTTGTCCGTGAAATTGGGCAACGCGGCAAAAATGCGCCTGTGAAACCTTTTAATTTTGCTAAAATGTTACTCTCATTTATTTTAGAGAAATGTGAGATAATTATTTTAGAAATTCGGAGAAAAAAAGGTGAAGTTTTAAAAAATTATATTTGAATTGTATAAAATATAAATTATGATTGTAATACAATTTGAATGTAATGTTATACATTGTAAATGAATTCGATAGTTGTAATTTTAGGACAAATATAATATATTTTTGATAATGTAAATTAATTTAGATAGTATTGAAATTTATATAAAAATTTATAATATATTTTTATTAAAAATATCTTAGTTATATATTCACTATGTGCATTAAATATATTTATATTATATATTATTTATTGAATTCAAAATGTATAACTTTATTATTCATTTTTTTCTCTTGTTAATGACGTTAAAATGTATTGTGTAAATTTTGATTATTCAAATATTATTTGAGTTAGTCTAGATGTTAATACTATATTACAACTGTTTTTAGAAATATATTATATACCATATATACTATTATTGGTAAGCAAAGTAAGACTAAAATTAATTCAATAATAAAATTCTATAATAAATTATCTATATGGAATCATAGGGTGCCCTTAGATTGTAGTTGGTATTGGAGAAAACTCAATGCTATTAAAGAGCAAATGAAAGGCTGTTACTGTCAAGGAAGATACATGCTACATATTTCATCACGCGAAGTTATTTGGAGATCAAAGGGCAGAGACAACAACTGAATACTGTTGATTTAGTGTGGACTGTTGTGGCTCTACCAAAACATAGGTTTATGGTGTGGTTAGCTGTACAAGGTAGATTGCTTACTCAAGAGAGAAAGCTGAGACTGGATATTCACGTTGATGACACTGAATGTTGTCTATGTGAAGAAAGAGTAATGAGACCACAAGACATTTGTTTGAAGAGTGTAACTAGACTAAGAAGGTATGACACGAAATGATTCAATGGACAGGTATAAATATGACAAACAATGGAATCAAACAGATTCTTGATAGAGTAAAAGAGAAGCATTGGAAGCAATTTCAAAAGAAAATTATTGCGACAATTAGTGGAGCAGTCCTATATCACACTTGACGTGCAAGAAATTAAAAGAAGTATAAAGAAAAGATTGTAAATACAAATGATGCAACCATACAGATAAAGAAGGAGATAACAGAGAGAATACTTTTCCTTAGTAGTTCAAAAAAGCTCAAAGATGTAGTTGTTTCATTCGGCACTTACTTTGTAATTAGTTTTTTATTTTTGTTGGAGACCTAAATCTGTTATCAGGAGAAGGTGCTCTTTATTTGTAATTGTTTTTTGGTTGGTTATAATAATAGTTTACATTGGTTACCAAATTTTTATTTTTATCTATATATATTAAATTCTGGTCAAATACAAATCGGCCTTTTTGTCAACTTATTAAAGAAAGAGAACAAATCAGCTTCATATTACCCTTCTTTAAGCTTTGAGTACTCTCTGAAATAACAATATGCATTTAAATTTTCTTATCAAACTTCATCACAAGTAAATTTTACAATCACATTGAAGATCGATTTATAAAATTATTTAATATGTTGGATAAAATGGAGTATTTCAAAGTATAATCATTAATGATATTATTTTATTTTATTTCAAAAAATAAAAGATATACATAAAATAATATTCGTACTCATTTTAGTTTTAAAATACGAGAAATCGTCTAATACAAATGTAATTTATGATTAGAAGTATAATAGTACTGTATATTAATCATAATTTTTTCATTAATTGTTTTACAATCGCACTAAAAGTGAAGCACCTGAATCATTTAAGAAGGCTTACATAAATATGCAACATTAAAAAAATATTTATCATTAGCAATAAATTTTTTTCCATTAAGTATTTGTAATATAATTTTAATATATAGAGATCAATTTATAAAACAGATATAATATAAATTTTATTTATATATGACATATTTATCACAATTTAATATAGTTATAATAAATTATGTTAATTTTTATCAAATAAATGAATATATTTTAAAACACTTATAATATATTTATATTTTATATATAATTAATTTTTAACCCATAACAAAATTATTACAATATCTCTATAAGTGATTGTAAATAAAAATATTATTCAAACTAATAATTATTTATTAAAAAATATTCGATCAAATAATAATTGGATATTTTACGCAAATTTACAATGTTAAGGACTAATTACATCTTGTCCCCACTCTTTTTAAAATTACAAAAATCTCTTAAATTTGGTAAAATTCGAATCCATCTCAAAATGTCTCATAGATCACGTCATGATTTTGGATACATCTCTCGATATACCATGTCTCAATTTCGTATACATTACTCAATATCTCGATATACTGCGTATGTTATGATACATTACAAAAAGTGATGTATTCAAAAATATGAGAGAATAATTTCTTTTGTAATTTTTTTAGAAAATATGATAAAACAAAGAGGAATTTTCGCATATAACCACTCAAAAATAGTCTAATTACGCTCCATAACTTTAGTTTGTTAATTGCGATTCATAGTTACATGTTATAGGAAGGAGGGTGGCGAGCGATACTGGGAGAGGGAGGAGAAAGGCGAGTAAGAGCGTGCAGAGAGTGAGAAAAAAGGTAAATTGTATGTATATCATTGTAAATTATACTTATGCATTTATATATTCTGATGAAAGAGATTGGGCGAGCGAGACAGAACAATAATTTGTATAATTCGCATGTATATTTGTATTTATTCGCTTGCTTTTTATAGAATTGAGTAATATAGCGTATGAAACTATACAAATATAATAAAGCTCTAAATACCTAACTTTATACAAACATAAACATATGAAATTTAAATAATTAAAATATATTATACAAATTACGTTATATAAATTATATAATACAAAAATTTAAAACTACACATTTATACAAACTTTTAAAAGTTATATCCAAAAAGATTGAATGTATATGTTGACAAAACGGAAAAATCAAAGGAAATCATCGTTATTGACAAATACAAGTGTAAATTACATAAATCTCATAGTTTTAATATGAAATTACAATCTATTCCTAATAAAATCTTAATTACATTAACCCCTTAAAAATATTATTTTTTTTGGATATAATAATTGAAGTTCGAATTCATTAAATATTGTCTCGAATACGTTAATATATAGCTCGGATATATTAAAATACTAGCTTGGATTCATAATACGTAGCTCAAATACATTAAATACTGAGTCGGATACATTAATATACAACTCGAATACATTAAATAAATAAGGATTTTAAAGATTTTAAAAAGTAATAGAGTATAATGAAAAATAAATGAAACAAAATACGTGTATTTCTGTAATTTGTCAAAAATAAAAACCATCATATATAAATATAAACTAACAAGAATTGTTAGTTGAGAATCATATAAATGTGATGGATTATACATATACAAACGTAACTAATTATATAAATTTAAAGTCAATTCACGTAATTAATGATTAATATTAGTCGCGAGTGATAATTATTATAAACTATAACTATGATGATTGATGAGTAAACAAATTTAGTTAATCTCGTAAATTTGCCTAAAATAAATGATATATTTAAGTAATTTTTCCTCGTTTAATGTACCGCTAATGTGCCTATTGTCCGAGCCCTACCAAAGACCCATTATTGATTTCGGGTTCAAAAGTCCGTTTGGGGGCTTCGGCACATATTAAGCCACATGTTCCACTTGCGTGCCGCTTCATAAACCGTCCACGTAAATCTCTCTCTCTGCAATCAACCTTTAAAAAAATACTTCTACACATTGCATAAGCAACAGTATCATCAGTATACAGAAAAATCCAGAGATTTCTCTATTCCATTTCGCAGTTTTGCGATTCATTCGATTGGTGAAACGGATCATGTCACGTTTAATCCAAGCTCGATCTTCTCTCTCCAGATTCTGGTAACACATTTTCGCCCTAATTGTACCATTATGAAGTTTATTTTGTACTGAATAGAAGCTCAAATTCTCGTGTGTTTTGGTTATTTAATGGCTCTGTTGAGTTTTCTGCATTGTTGATTTGTTGCTATATGTTGTGAAATTGTGGATTTTGTGTTGCTTGAATAAAAGATGTTTTTAATGCTAAATTGTAAGGGAAAAGATGGAAGGAAGATAAGTGTATGAGAAAATATCAAGCAACTAGGATGTAAATTCGTATATATTGCCTGAGCATTTATTTAGTAGATACCTTTGGAGAGACGAGGGGAAAATATAGAAAGATAAATGTTAGTAATACAATAGGGCTTCGTGGCTCGTGCAATGTAGTGTTGAGCTATTTCAATAGTGTGAAGTTTTTTTCAGTGTTAAACAAGCCTTCATTTGTTAGTGTGAGCTGGAAAAATAAAATTTAGATAGCAAAACCAAGAAGTTGTGAAGTTGAATAGTTGGAGTGTAGTTAGGCTAATCCTAAAGAATGTGAAGTGTCGAGAACCTCCCATTTTCGCCAATTAAATGTTGCCATGTGTCAGGAAGGCTATCTTGCTAATATTCTTTTGTCTGAACTGAAAAAGAGAAACTAGGTTTAAATTTTTTGATTGCATGCTTATTAGATATGTTTGAACATAATGTTGCATATCGGTTTTTTGTAGAAAAATAGTTTTCAACGGTCGGATAAAATTTCTCATGCACCTATTGAGACAAATAATGAAATGACCACTAATGAGGAACTGAGAAGCAATAATCCTAGAAAAAGAATTTTTTCCTTATGGAATTGATTTTCTAACTTTTCTTGTTGATAATGAACCATGTACTTATTTTGAAGCTCTATCTTCTTCTCATGCTACATGTTGAAAGAGACAATAAAAGTTGAAATTGATGCTATCATGAAAAGTAAAACATGTTTTGACTCGTTTACCTCTTGGTGCAAGATTTATGGGTTATAAATGAATTTTCAAAAGAAAAAATCTTGATGGATCTTTAGATAAATATAAATAAAATCTTGATTGTTTTGATACATTTACACCCGTAGCTAGAATTCCTCTACTTGAACTTAATAGGCTTATTATCAATTTATAAGTTTTTTATTCATGAAATGAATGTTAAACCAACTTTATTAATGGTGATTTAAAAGAAGAGGTATATGGTTCAACTCAAGGGATGTATCATTTTTGGACAAGAAAATAAAGTTTAAAATTAATTAAATCACTTTGTTGTCTTAAACAAGCTCATGAATAGTGGCATGAGAAACTGGATCAAGTCTATTGAGATACTATTTTTTGTTCTTTTGATAATCGTGGTGTTCGGGCCAACTTACGTACACCTCGTCTTCGTCTTATTCAATATGATACCTGCCACTTTCCACCAGCAACAAATACCAGATAACTATGTCTACTAAGGCTAGGATAGGAAACCTGAGACCTTATGGTTCTTAACCTCTTCATTTACACTAGGCTATACCCTTTATTGAAAGATTACTTTTTTCCCAATGAAGTAAATGTGTTTACACTAAAGTGATAAATGCAAATTATGTGATAATATAGTTGTATGTTGATGCCATGCTTATGTTTTGTACAAGTTTACTTATTATGGGAAGTATCTAATGATTTTTGTCTGCCAAATATGAAAGATATGACTGAACGATATTAAAGAGTCATAATTATGAAGGGTGAAGATTGTATAGTGTTGTCACAACTCACAAGATTACTATGAGGAGAGACTTCTTTAGAAGTTAGAATATTTTGATGTGTCACTTGTGATTACTCCTTGTGATGCTATCTCTCAACTGAAAAAGAAAGATGCTGACACAATCGCGCAAATTATTAGGAGTCTAAACATGATGAATGTTCAGGGTTCAGGGTTAGATTAATTAAATATTTGAGAGGTACCATGGATTATGTTATCTTGCATAGGGAACTGCCATGAATTATGTTATCTTGCATGGTGGATTTCCTTTTATTTTTGAATGCTATTGTGAAGCAATTAGATCTCTGACTCAATTCACTTGTGGTTATGTTTTGACCGTTGGTGACAGTGCAATATGTAGAAATCAGCTTACCAAACGATCATTTCTAGATCGACTCTGAGGATGATTAGCTAGGAAATTTCTTGGCTAATATTCCTTTAATCAAGTATTTGTTGTTTATACATTATGAGTTTCAAGCAACAATTGCCATTGCCAAGAACAGATCTTATGTCTATAGAAATAGACACATGAAATTGAGACATGATGTTTAGGAGATTGAATAATTTTCCTCTACTATGTGAAGTTAGAAGTAAATTTGGCCGATCTCTCTCAGACTAAACCTGTGTTATGTAAATTAATTCTTCATACCTAAAAAAATGAGGTTACAACCACCTATCGAAATGAAAGAAGAGGTTACAGCCAACAGGATATCAAAACGAGATGGTAAACCGACTTATCTGATTGGAAACTCCATGAGGCATGAAGTAAGTGTATATAAGTAATAACAAGTCGATATCGACACTGAAGTACTAAAAGATGAGTGCTTACCAGCTATTAACTACGAGGATGAGATGTAACTCTTAATGAATGCATACTCCTTAAGAGTGGTGTATTTAAAACAATGTACACTTGACGAATGTACCTAATGAGAGTGGAGCGGGGTCGCTTCTATGAGATGTTGGTTAAGTGTCTGGGGCTCTCATGAAAAACCATGTGCATGACTTATTCATGCAAAACTGCGTCAAGCACCAAAATTGTGGGGATCACAATGTGGTTGATAAGATCTTTGACATACAATAGGAATTACTGGTTCATAGAAATATTACACATTTAAATTTCACCAGTAATTCTGTAAGTCATATTTTATCTGTCTAAGTTAAGTTTGGTTCACAGTGCAAAAGACACCAAGGTGCTTGCATTTGGACCATACAAGTCTAACAAGTCTTGTTCTTTGAATCCTAAAACGCCATTGAAGTATGTGAGGAATTGTTGACAATATTAGACATTTCAAAAGAATCTATGTTCAAATGTCATGTCTTGGGGATAAGTGGCCAAAGACTATTGACTACTTCGAATGGTTAGTGGCACTTTTTCCTAAGTTGGACAAGTCTCATTATTTAATTGGCCTAGTTGGGAGGCTCTTGATACTTGGTCATGGTTAGTGACGACTTCGTATTCCTATAAATACCTCAGTATGATTTCATCATTTGAATACCAAGATTTAGCTAACTAGCACTCCCACATACCTACTCTCTTTCACCACTTGTTGGGTTTTGTTGTCTAAATTTTGTTATTTCCCGTCCTCCTAGTAGAGGAAGGCTTGTCTAGTGCTGGGGAACTTCCACACTGCTGAATAGTAGTTAAGAACAGTGCACTGTGTGAATCGAGCCCTATTTGTATTTTCTCGTAAATAATAAACATTTTATTGTTCTATTTACGTTGTTTCCCCAACAGATCCCCTTATAGTCTCTCTTATTGGTGCTTAAATACCCTGGTTTTGAACTCAAGTAATTCATTATATGCGTAGCTGAAGAGAAATTTTTGCTGCTAGATACCACAACACTATTAACAATAAGGAAATACCACAAATATCAAGGTGTGGTCAAAATATGGGATGTGTTCTTGAGTTTTCAAATTTTTTATTGATAAAGAAGCCTAAAACATCTGAAGCAGTTTATTTCTGTTCCACATGACTAGAATGATCTTGGAATTTTCAATCATGAAAGGAGTAAGATCATAGAATTCGAAGATATCTCAGTACTCTATATTAGTCATTGAACTTCTGTTTAAATATTTTTGCTGGTGATGATGTTATTTATTTAGATATCTGTAAATTATATATACTTAGGAGTTAGGACTGTACAACTGTTGAGTTGACTTCTTTTCATTTTTGCTTTATTTCTCAATTCTAATGGCAAACCATCAACATTTTTTGTTGCAAAATTGAGATATAATTTCAATCATTGGAGATGTCTGTTCTAGTTTGTCTGATTTACAATTTTTTAGCAGGAGTGTTGCATCATCCAGAAATGTCCGGTTCTTGTCAACTGAATCCAATAAAACAGATGAGCCCTTTAAAGTTGAGGAAGCAGAAACAGTAAATATGCCTCCACCCCCAACAGAGAAGGTGTTAATGCTTTAAGTTTTAGTGGGATTATATCACTGTCAATATGTTGCTGCTTGCACTCACTCATTTTAGGTCTCTTTAAATTTTCACTTCAGTTACTTGTGCTCGGTGGAAATGGATTCGTAGGCTCACATATCTGTAAGGAAGCTCTAGATCGTGGTCTTACAGTTGCTAGTCTTAGCAGGTATTTTGCTTCACTTTCATTGTCAGTTAGTTATATATGTCTGCTGTACTGGAGCATGAATATTTATTTAGGATTGTCTTTTTGGGTACTTCTAAGGTTTTGATCCTTATTTTGGTTGAAAGTGCAAGGGGAGGGGGTTAAGCGGGATTGACTCTTTGACTAGAGAAAGGATATTGCATGACAGGAAAAGGGTAATCATAGTGGCATCCCTATCTTGTGTAATTCACATCCTTCAAATTAGATTACCTACTCCCTGGTTCCATGCATCTAAGCCACCTTCCCACCCTTTAAAGGTCTAGATGAAAGAAATACGGAGAAGGTGAACTTACGAAGGAAGACTTAAGAAAATGGGAAGTTGAAATATGACCAAATAACAAAAGAATATGAAAACTCTGCAGTTTGACCAAAGTAAGGGAGAATAAATTCAGCAACATTGTTGATGCTCTTGGGAAGAAGTTAAACTAAAAGCAAGAAAAAGGAACTGAAGGAAGCTATAGTCAAACTGGATGCACTAAGAGCTTCTTATGACCTACTCCTAATTCTTCACTCGCCCTCTTGGTGGTTGCACTGAATGTTGCAAGGAAGAGCAATGTATGCAGGGCAACGGTCTGAAGTTGGGGAGGAGATGAGGTGGAGGAAATAGTTGATTTGGGAAGTAGGGGTGGGTGGAGAAAGCGAGAAACAACATTGAGAGGGGAAGATCTTCTGCTGCAGTGCAAAAACTCTTGCTGAGGTGGAATTTGCTGCTGAATATCTGAACTCTGTTTTAGCTACTCATTGTCCAGATACACTCCTGTTGCTTCCCCAGCATTGTTACAATCATGTTCCCAGCATCTTCACAAGCACGTGTAAGTGTTTACAAGGCACCTCCAAGCCTCTTAACTCATATTCCACGAGAATACACTTATTAATCTTCAATTATAGCACGACTAACTTCTCTTGAAGCTCTTTACGGTGCGACCTCGTCATAGGACGTCGAGGTGACCTTAGCAGCAGTGCCACGCGATGAACTTTCTTGGGTGCTAACAAACTCCAATATTTTGGACTATATCATCTCTAGCGACGATTGACCATTGATTTTATTCTTTATGTCTACCATTTGTATCTTCTGGCGAAGGTGATCATTTCTATTTTGTCTTATTTTGTAAAGTGCATATCAGTCTTAACATCCGTATTTTATTTTAAGACTCACCTTGTAGAATATGTTCGACTTTATAGGTCCAAAATACCCCCTATATAGCATTATTAGTCTCACTATTGTTTTATAAAGCCTTCTTCTCAATTTGGTAGATATCCGATTAATATAATATCTCTGCAAATGGTTTACTTCATGGACTTATCTTATATAATGTTAACTAGCTCAACCACAACTAGAGAGTAAATAAGGTAGGCACTCCTTGCAAATCCCTATTGTGAACTCATTGTGCGTGCCGTCTATATCTAATATAAGTGTACTTAAAATAGTTTTTGGTCTTGATCAAAGGGAATTCCAGTCTATGTGTGCTATTTTGTCTTCTATCATTTATTGTATTCTGAGGTCCATCTAGTCTATGATCCTTCTCTAGTTGGAAGTTTTGTGAGGTTGCCAATCATGTTGTTCAAATCATTTTTGGCTTTTTTGTAGAACAGGAAGGTCGTCCATACAAGAGTCTTGGGCTAACAATGTGATTTGGCATCAAGGTTGGCTGTTTCTCGTCGTGCAACTTACTTTTAACTCTTCATGATGCTGATGGGCCTTCTAAGCATTTTCTCCTCCTAACAGGAAACCTTTTTTCAACTGATTCATGGAAGGATGCACTCAAGGGAGTAACTTCTGTTGTACGTACTGCCTCTAGCCCTGAATTTTATCATAACTGCTAGCTAGAACTGTTACTTGGTTGAAGCACACCGAAGCAGAAATGCTGCTGCCCATCTTTTGTTGGTTCTGTCTGTCTTCCCCCTTTTGAGGGGGTGGATAATTTGAAAGTTATGGTGGTTGATGGCAAGATGTTCCTCCTTATTTTAGTCGCTAATCCTACTAAGAAAGTTGTTGTCGGCCGGGTTTAAGGATTTTCCTTTTCTTTAGAGAAAAATCATTGGTAGCATGTTCCAATTTTTCACAAGATGTGTTGTTAATTTGTGGTATTTCCTGAAGAACCGTTTTCGCGGCAAAATATGCTGAACTGTGGTAAAAAACTGAAGAATATTTTTGGGTCAGTGATGCTGATATTATCTGTGGGCTGCGGCTGAGGGATTCTCTTCGTACTGAAACTTTTCCCGAGCTCTGTGCATGGTAATCGTAGGAACAGTCAATTGTCCACGTAATGAAGGGACTATCTGGTTTATCTTTGTTTAGTAGAGTGTAAGGAAGTTGGAACAATATGCAAGTAATCAATCAGTCAGATTGGTTGTACCAGAGAGAGATGGGATGTCTGGGATGTTTGCTTCACAAGGTCTCTGGTTAGAGCCCTGAGAATAAGAACTTCTTGCTAGGGATTGACGGAGTGTTACTCATAGTGCCCTACTTGTCGCAGACACAGATTCTGGGGAGGAGTTGGTTTCGGGTTTTGGATACTGGATTCTTAAATAAGAAAAACCAGAGAAAGGGAGTTTGTCTCTTGCGCAGGTTATTGAGCAGAGTGATAAAATAATTGGACCAATTAATGCAGGTCTATAATTGGTGTGAGACTAGTCCTCAGCTCCACTATCCTTTTTTCTTTTTTGGATAAATGTGAATATTACCAATTGATTGCAACAACAAAGACAAAACACCTAAAGAGGACCTAATCCAACAACCATCTTCTAGGAAGGGTGTTCTGAAACTTAGGCCTTAGAACAGTCACTAATTTCACAGTAAATGCTGCAAAAAACCTCTAAATTCATGAGCTCACTTAGGCAATTTAAGTTAATCTATCCCCTCTCAATTTCCTGCTTAATCTGTGTAATTACCACCTCATCATGTACATTTACTCCTTTAAACATTTTCTAATTTCTTGCTATCCATGAATAATAAGACTATAGCCCCCCAAATTGCAGCTATCATCTCCTTGAATTGCTTCCAATGCTTCCTTTTGATTCTGGCTAGAACTTGTTGCATGTCTCCAGCTTGTATCTGAATTCCAGTCCATTGCATAAAGGGATCCGTGACAGTTTAGTCCCAAATGCAATCCACAAACAAGTGATGATTCATTTCCGATACCTAGGTATCACATAAGCGGCATCTCGTATCTTCTACAGAATTTGTAAATTGAGTAATATCTCCTTGGTAACCAGCCAGCCCTGAACCGCCATCCATGATATTTGAACATTCTGCACTCCAATTGAGCTCAGAAATCTCCATCTCCCTTTGAGTCCCAATAATGGGATTGCAAATTCTTGTGATAGAATATTTCCCTCCAGGAGTTGGGCTGTAGCTCCTATGCTCATACCAAACATTCATGTCCTCTTTCAGGGAATTGATATTTTTCTGGTACCAACTGCACCCCTGTGGAGCTTTGTGTGTCCTTACTGTCCAAATGTTATTCCATGCATCCATTTGACCCAAAGAGAGGCTTTGTTCTCAATTAGATGCCACACCAGTTTTCCAACGGATGCCATTTTCAGTTCCTGCACCCTTTAATGTTCGATCCCCTACACTTCTCAAGTAAACAGAGTTTCTACCAAGATACTAAAGAAACTTCCCTCTTCTCTTCAGAACAACCTCAAAGATGATCTCTATTTGTTCTATCAACTCCTTTAACCTCCCTGCATATGATAATTGTTTAGAGTATGTGAAGTTAATCTGCTAGCAATCTTCTCAATCAATTGGTGACATTCCAGCTTGCTCCATCTCTTGGGAGACAATAGCAAACCAAAATACCTTAAAGGAAAAGAACCCAGTGAGAGGCGTGTCTTAGCCAACAATAATTCCTTTGTATAATAGCAACCCCAGCCATGAATATATTGGGCTTCTCCATATTAGCAATCAAGCCATAACCTTTGCTGAAGTGTGTCAAGGCTTCTGTGACCCACATAACCTAACTCACCCTCAAAAAATATCATTGAGTCATCAACAAAAATAAGATGAACAAGTTTTAGCTGCTTACACAAAGGGTGATATTGAAATCAGGCAACTCACTTACTCTTCAGAATTTTTGGAAGATGCTCCATGACTATTTTATTACCCTCAAAACTGAGAATTTTCTCTCTGTACTAAAGGGAAGTAAGTTGGATCCCTAGTGGTTTGAAAATGAATATGGGCTTTACTCCATAGAGCTTCACAGTTAAATTTATCTGTACTTGTGGATTTCCTTATCTATATCTTTCATCCACAGCTACAATTAAGTGGACTTATTGATGAAATATGTTTTCCCTCTTCCTAGGTTCGAAGATATTTGTCTATTATGCTTTTTCCGGTTAAAGTTACTGTTCCATTTCGATATGATTCTCGTGAAGTCTTTCTGAACATCCACTATGTTAACCACTTCTTTTTTATGTTATATATATGAGAAGTTACGAGCACTGGTTGTTTTTCGCTTATGCGATGGCAAAATATCTCTGCAGATCTCTTGCGTTGGTGGGTTTGGCTCTAACTCACACATGTATAAAATCAATGGGACAGCTAATGTAAATGCTATCAGAGCTGCTTCAGAAGAAGGTATTAGCTAGCTATAAGTCTACTTAAGCACCTCTCCATATTGGTATGAGCTTTAAATTTAATACTTTTTTTTCCCATACCTTGAAAACTATGTTCTTTAAATGCCTTAAGAGAAGATTATCTGAATGTTAGAATAATGTAATGCCGTGAAGTCTTTAAGTAATTGCTATAGATTGCATCCTTCCTCTTACTAATCAAAGCACCTTCCACAGCCGTTAAGATAATTCTTATTTTTTTTATAAATAATTTTCTCACTGGCCTTAATTTTGAAGTCTTAGAGATGGCTGTTGGTAATTTAAATTGGTTGTAGACCACCTCTAATTGCTTCTACAGTTGATTGCTTAGTTTTGACCTGGATTTTAAATATTTATTTCTGCCTCTAGGAGGTAAAAGTAGGTTAATTGCCTGGAAGGACCTGATGGTTGGTAGCACTTTTAAGTTCAACTGTTGGAAAGGTCTCTGTTATCTTATGAGGAGCATATTTCTCCATGCAAGCTTGTCAGCTATTTTAAAAAAATCCCAGTGGGAGTTATGAGTATTGATATTCTAAATGTACAAATTCCTTTTGATAGGTGGAGTTGAGGTAAGTGGTGGAAGAGAGAGGGGTGGGGGTGATCTTGTTGATTGGACTTTGTGAGCGCCATCTAAGGAGGAGGAAAATTGGGTCTGTGTAATCCAGCGTTGAAAACATTTCATTGTTCGGAAACAAAGTTTTTGGATGTTTGAAAAGACTAATCTATGACTTGGTAATTATAACGACTTAACCTGTTTCAACTCACCTAAATACAGTAATGGCAGATGTATTGGTTAATGATTAATTTTTTATGCATAGTTGATTGGAACCGAAGGT
>CM040625.1:1726453-1801234 GCA_022817965.1 Solanum lycopersicoides | reverse complement strand
CAGTCTATGTGTGCTATTTTGTCTTCTATCATTTATTGTATTCTGAGGTCCATCTAGTCTATGATCCTTCTCTAGTTGGAAGTTTTGTGAGGTTGCCAATCATGTTGTTCAAATCATTTTTGGCTTTTTTGTAGAACAGGAGGTCGTCCATACAAGAGTCTTGGGCTAACAATGTGATTTGGCATCAAGGTTGGCTGTTTCTCGTCGTGCAACTTACTTTTAACTCTCATGATGCTGATGGGCCTTCTAAGCATTTTCTCCTCCTAACAGGAAACCTTTTTTCAACTGATTCATGGAAGGATGCACTCAAGGGAGTAACTTCTGTTGTACGTACTGCCTCTAACCCTGAATTTTATCATAACTGCTAGCTAGAACTGTTACTTGGTTGAAGCACACCGAAGCAGAAATGCTGCTGCCCATCTTTTGTTGGTTCTGTCTGTCTTCCCCCTTTTGAGGGGGTGGATAATTTGAAAGTTATGGTGGTTGATGGCAAGATGTTTCTCCTTATTTTAGTCGCTAATCCTACTAAGAAAGTTGTTGTCGGCCGGGTTTAAGGATTTTCCTTTTCTTTAGAGAAAAATCTTTGGTAGCATGTTCCAATTTTTCACAAGATGTGTTGTTAATTTGTGGTATTTCCTGAAGAACCGTTTTCGCGGCAAAATATGCTGAACTGTGGTAAAAAACTGAAGAATATTTTTGGGTCAGTGATGCTGATATTATCTGTGGGCTGCTGCTGAGGGATTCTCTTCGTACTGAGACTTTTCCCGAGCTCTGTGCATGGTAATCGTAGGAACAGTCAATTGTCCACGTAATGATGGGACTATCTGGTTTATCTTTGTTTAATAGAGTGTAAGGAAGTTGGAACAGTATGCAAGTAATCAATCAGTCAGATTGGTTGTACCAGAGAGAGATGGGATGTCTGGGATGTTTGCTTCACAAGGTCTCTGGTTAGAGCCCTGAGAATAAGAACTTCTTGCTAGGGATTGACGGAGTGTTACTCATAGTGCCCTACTTGTCGCAGACACAGATTCTGGGGAGGAGTTGGTTTTGGGTTTTGGATACTGGATTCTTATAAGAAAAACCAGAGAGACGGAGTTTGTCTCTTACGCAGGTTATTGAGCAGAGTGATAAAATAATTGGACCAATTAATGCAGGTCTATAATTGGTGTGAGACTAGTCCTCAGCTCCACTATCCTTTTTTTTTTTTTGGATAAATGTGAATATTACCAATTGATTGCAACAACAAAGACAAAACACCTAAAGAGGACCTAATCCAACAACCATCTTCTAGGAAGGGTGTTCTGAAACTTAGGCCTTAGAACAGTCACTAATTTCACAGTAAATGCTGCAAAAATCCTCTAAATTCATGAGCTCACTTAGGCAATTTAAGTTAATCTATCCCCTCTCAATTTCCTGCTTAATCTGTGTAATTACCACCTCATCATGTACATTTACTCCTTTAAACATTTTCTAATTTCTTGCTATCCATGAATAATAAGACTGTAGCCCCCCAAATTGCAGCTATCATCTCCTTGAATTGCTTCCAATGCTTCCTTTTGATTCTGGCTAGAACTTGTTGCATGTCTCCAGCTTGTATCTGAATTCCAGTCCATTGCATAAAGGGATCCGTGACAGTTTAGTCCCAAATGCAATCCACAAACAAGTGATGATTCATTTCCGATACCTAGGTATCACATAAGCGGCATCTCGTATCTTCTACAGAATTTGTAAATTGAGTAATATCTCCTTGGTAACCAGCCAGCCCTGAACCGCCATCCATGATATTTGAACATTCTGCACTCCAATTGAGTTCAGAAATCTCCATCTCCCTTTGAGTCCCAATAATGGGATTGCAAATTCTAGTGATAGAATATTTCCCTCCAGGAGTTGGGCTGTAGCTCCTATGCTCATACCAAACATTCATGTCCTCTTTCAGGGAATTGATATTTTTCTGGTACCAACTGCACCCCTGTGGAGCTTTGTGTGTCCTTACTGTCCAAATGTTATTCCATGCATCCATTTGACCCAATGAGAGGCTTTGTTCTCAATTAGACGCCACACCAGTTTTCCAACGGATGCCATTTTCAGTTCCTGCACCCTTTAATGTTCGATCCCCTACACTTCTCAAGTAAACAGACTTTCTACCAAGATACTAAAGAAACTTCCCTCTTCTCTTCAGAACAACCTCAAAGATGATCTCTATTTGGTCTATCAACTCCTTTAACCTCCCTGCATATGATAATTGTTTAGAGTATGTGAAGTTAATCTGCTAGCAATCTTCTCAATCAATTGGTGACATTCCAGCTTGCTCCATCTCTTGGGAGACAATAGCAAACCAAAATACCTTAAAGGAAAAGAACCCAGTGAGAGGCGTGTCTTAGCCAACAATAATTCCTTTGTATAATACAACCCCAGCCATGAATATATTGGGCTTCTCCATATTAGCAATCAAGCCAGAACCTTTGCTGAAGTGTGTCAAGGCTTCTATGACCCACATAACCTAACTCACCCTCAAAAAATATCATTGAGTCATCAACAAAAATAAGATGAACAAGTTTTAGCTGCTTACACAAAGGGTGATATTGAAATCAGGCAACTCACTTACTCTTCAGAATTTTTGGAAGATGCTCCATGACTATTTTATTACCCTCAAAACTGAGAATTTTTTCTGTGTACTAAAGGGAAGTAAGTTGGATCCCTAGTGGTTTGAAAATGAATATGGGCTTTACTCCATAGAGCTTCACAGTTAAATTTATCTGTACTTGTGGATTTCCTTATCTATATCTTTCATCCACAGCTACAATTAAGTGGACTTATTGATGAAATATGTTTTCCCTCTTCCTAGGTTCGAAGATATTTGTCTATTATGCTTTTTCCGGTTAAAGTTACTGTTCCATTTCGATATGATTCTCGTGAAGTCTTTCTGAACATCCACTATGTTAACCACTTCTTTTTTATGTTATATATATGAGAAGTTACGAGCACTGGTTGTTTTTCGCTTATGCGATGGCAAAATATCTCTGCAGATCTCTTGCGTTGGTGGGTTTGGCTCTAACTCACACATGTATAAAATCAATGGGACAGCTAATGTAAATGCTATCAGAGCTGCTTCAGAAGAAGGTATTAGCTAGCTATAAGTCTACTTAAGCACCTCTCCATATTGGTATGAGCTTTAAATTTAATACTTTTTTTTCCAACCTTGAAAACTATGTTCTTTAAATGCCTTAAGAGAGGATTATCTGAATGTTAGAATAATGTAATGCCGTGAAGTCTTTAAGTAATTGCTATAGATTGCATCCTTCCTCTTACTAATCAAAGCACCTTCCACAGCCGTTAAGATAATTCTTATTTTTTTATAAATAATTTTCTCACTGGCCTTAATTTTGAAGTCTTAGAGATGGCTGTTGGTAATTTAAATTGGTTGTAGACCACCTCTAATTGCTTCTACAGTTGATTGCTTAGTTTTGACCTGGATTTTAAATATTTATTTCTGCCTCTAGGAGGTAAAAGTAGGTTAATTGCCTGGAAGGACCTGATGGTTGGTAGCACTTTTAAGTTCAACTGTTGGAAAGGTCTCTGTTATCTTATGAGGAGCATATTTCTCCATGCAAGCTTGTCAGCTATTTTAAAAAAATCCCAGTGGGAGTTATGAGTATTCATATTCTAAATGTACAAATTCCTTTTGATAGGTGGAGTTGAGGTAAGTGGTGGAAGAGAGAGGGGGTGGGGGTGATCTTGTTGATTGGACTTTGTGAGCGCCATCTAAGGAGGAGGAAAATTGGGTCTGTGTAATCCAGCGTTGAAAACATTTCATTGTTCGGAAACAAAGTTTTTGGATGTTTGAAAAGACTAATCTCTGACTTGGTAATCCATAACGACTTAACCTGTTTCAACTCACCTAAATACAGTAATGGCAGATGTATTGGTTAATGATTAATTTTTTATTGCATAGTTGATTGGAACCGAAGGTAGTTAAATTACAATTTGGTGTAGTCATAGTATTAACTATCAACAATTTGTGAAGATTTTCCATATTAGAAGGCATGATCATTTCATTTCACGAGTTTATATTCCCTTCTTCTGCCTATTGTCTGAAGGAGTGGATAACGGTGACCTAACTTTTCTTCTGGAGACATCCCTTTCTACCTTTCAACTGTTGAGCCTGAAATATACCTATCTTAGCTTTCTGTAGCAACTATCAACAATTTGTGAAAGTTATCCATATTAGAAGGCATGATCGTGCCATTTCACGAGTTTATCTTCCCTTTATTGTCTGAAGGAGTGGATAACGGTGACCTAAATTTCCTTCTGGAGGTCCCTTTAATTTGGACATCCCTTTCTACCTTTCAACTGTTGAACCTGAAATATGCCTATCTCTCCTTTCTGCCAAAGGGAGCTTAATTTCTTCTCTCACTAGATTTCGTTTGAAGTTCGACGGTAGAGAAGTGAATAATCTCACAACTATTTTGGCTTTTCCCAAGTACCATGATCTTATTCCCATGAGAAGTCAATGAAGTGGTTGATAACTTGAGGTCTCAGGGTCAAAACTCAGTGGAGACAAAAAAGAAACACTAGGTGATTCTTCTCACTGTCTTAGCCTTGGTGGACAGAGCTATCTGGTACCTGTTGTTTGTGGGAGGTCGCAGGCGTCCCGTGGAATCAGTCAAGGTATGCGAAAGACGGCCTGGACACCACGGTCATCACAAAAAAAAAGTTTTGTACCTCAGAGTCATTTTGATTCTCTTTGAGGCTGTCCCAGGCCTGCAAGTGGACTAGGAAAAAAGCCTGTTATTTTCCATGAATGAGGTTTCAGTTAGTGATAGCCACACACTTGCTGAAATTCTGGGTTGTTAGGTAGGATCACTCCCCTACCAAATATCTTTGTCTGTCCCTGGGGTCAAAGAACAAAGCCCTGGAGATTTGGAATGAGGTTGAACAAATTTGAGAAAAAAATGACTACATGGAAGGCTTATTAATATCTATCTCTTGGGGGTAGAACCATCTTGATCAACACAGTGATGGATACAATGCCCACCTATGTCATGTCCCTCTTTCCTATCCTTGCCAAAGTGGAGAAAAGGATGGACACTCTTGTGGAGTCAGTTGTTATGGCAAGGCAATGCAGAGAATAATGGGTACAACCGAGTGTTTGATGGAAAACAGTCGCCCAGAACAAGAGGAAGGAGGAATGGATATCAGAAACCTGAGGTTGATGAGTTAACTGGCAAAATGGCTATTAGAGAAGAGAACAGCCTACCGAGGGAGGTCACTAATACAAAGTATGGATCCCTTAGCCAATGGAGCACCCAGTCAACACCCAGTCACCCACTATGTAGTATGGAAATCCATCAGGTCTCTATGTGATGTTTCTGAAAGAAACATTGAACTTTCCCCCGGGAATGGTAGGAAAATTGCTTTCTGGAATAATAAATGGATTGGCCAAGAACCTTTGAGGGACATCTTTCCAGGAATATAGACTGGCTAGGAATACTGATGCCACTATCAGTGAAGTCTTGACCCAAAAACTTTAACCTCAGAAGAGGGCTAAATGATTGGGAGATGGAAGGATTGTCTACATTTCTTCAGCTTTCAGAAGGGATCAGAGCACTAAGTGAAGATGCTCTGGCGTGGAGGACATAGGGAAGAAGGTGTTCACAGTTGGGGGTACTTATGCTTGCTTAGTAATGAGATTCAGCAGCAACCCAACTGGCCTTTGAAGTTGGAAGGCAAAAGCTGCGTACAAAGTGAACTGTTCCTCATGGTTGGTGGCTCAGAAGACTTGTTTAACTATTGTTATCTTCAGAAAAGGGGTATACAGTTGACATCCAGATGTTTCTTTGCAAAGAAGCAGCAGAAGACAACACACACCTTTTTGTGCACCGTGCTTACACTTCCCAGCCGGCAGCTTTTGCCGATTCTGAATAACCTGAAATGTGTTATGCATGGCTATACTTTTGAACTTCTGATAGCTTGGGACCAAGCTGGGAAGAATGTTAAATAGAAGAAATGGTTGAGGGGGATACCAGTGTGCATATGGTGGACCATTTGGAGGTTAAGGAAAAACAGATATTTTGAGAACAAGAGTAACCCAATCCAGAAAGTAAAGGTGAATTACGTTCTGAGCTTGCATTTTTGGTGTAAAGAGCTGGTGGATGCTGACCCCATCCTAGATTTTTTGGAAGCTTGTGTAGTGTACATAGACTTATTTTCTTTTTCTGTTTGATATTCTAGTCTAGGTGCTAGTACAATCTTTGTACTGGTGAATAGAAATGTTACCATTCTCAAAAAAAAAAATAAAAAAAAATCAATGCTGTTTTTGCTGAGGAACTACCACATACACTGTGTAAACGAAAAGAGGACCCCGCCTGCTGTAATGGTAGATCTGGTATGTTGTTTTTGTTAGAATATGAATAGGTTTATACAATCCTATTAGAATAGGAATAGTTTATACAATACTATTAAAATAGGAATAGGTTTATATAATCCTATTAGAATAGGAATAGGTTTATATAATCCTATTAGAATAGGAATAGGACTACTAAATAGTATCCTATTTGGTAAAGGATTGTATTCTATGGTCTATAAATAGGGTATCATGTAATAATGTAGAAACAACACAATTCAATAATATTTTCTCATATATTTCCCACATGGTATCAGAGCCTCTACGATCTTGGTAGAAAATCAAAGAGCTTCCGCTGCCGGCGGGCGGCTATTACTCATATATGCCGCCCGTCCGGCTAATGATTATGTTAGCAAAAGTTAGGTCACTTAAGAACTTCAAGTCATCGGTGTCAAATTCCGGTGGCAACGGTGGGACTGATTTGCGTCATTTTTCGTTCGATCACCGTAATTAGGGTTCCGGTGATTTTCGGGCCATTTCCGGCAAGATTCCGGCGAAATCAGAATTTTCAGGCTACTGTGGGCAGATTCCGACAGCATAATACATCTTTCCATTGATTGATATTGATCATGGCTGGTGGAAACTTTAGTGCTGCTGATGAAGGAGGTTCAGAGTACCAGGGAAGTTGACACGTTACGTGGCGATTACTTGTATCATGGCAGCAATGGGAGGGTTGATCTTTGGTTACGACATTGGAATTTCAGGGGGAGTTACTTCTATGGATCCTTTTCTCAAACTCTTCTTCCCTTTGTCGCTTCTTTTGTTAGTAAGAAACATGGCAGAAAAGTGACAATGTTCCTTGGAGGTCTCTTCTTCTTGCTTGGTGCCCTTCTTAATGCTGCTGTTGTCCACATTAGCATGCTCATCTTGGGTCGTATCCTTCTTGGAGTTGGAGTCGGAGTCAGATTTGGTAATCAATCAATACCTATTTATTTATCTGAGATTGCTCCCTACAAATACAGGGGTACATTCAATGTTCTCTTCCAATTGGTCATCACAGTTGGGATCTTGATTGCTAATATCATCAAAAGTTGGGACACCGTGTATATTCGCGGAGACTACTTTCTTATATTTAATTTTGTAGCACCGTCCCATCATTCCGGTGACTACTTTTTCATATTAAATTTGTGTAGCACTGTACCATCATTCCAGTGACTACTTTTTCATATTTAATTTTGTAGTACCGTCCCATCATTCCGGTGACTACTTTTTCATATTAAATTTGTGTAGCACTGTACCATCATTCCAGTGACTACTTTTTTTTCATATTTAATTTTGTAGCACCATCCCATCATTCCGGTGACTATTTTTTCATATTTAATTTTGTAGCACCGTCCCATCATTCCGGTGACTGCTTTTTCATATTTAATTCTGTAGCACCGTCCCATCTTTTCGGTGACTACCTTTTTTTGCATATCTGATTTGCGTAGCACCGTGCATCTCCCGGACTACTTCTCATATTGAATTTGTGTAGTACCGTGGATTTTTTTTCCGAACTATTTTCTCATATCTGAGTTGCATAACACCATATGTCTTTTCAGTAACTTAGATTTGATTTGCATAGTTCCATTCGTCTTTTCCGGTGACTCCTCAAATCTGATTTGCGTAGGGTTGTGCCATCATTCCAATCCTACCTATATAATTTCTCTTTTTCATTAGGGTCGTGCCATCATTCCGACCCTACCCATATTATTTCTCTTTTTTTGTCAATGGGGTCAACTATCCTATATAATTTCTATTTTCTAGTTGGGTCATGACATCATTCCGACCCTACCTATATAATTTTATTTCTTAGATTGTGACCATTTTTAGCCATCAAATCTAATACTACGGCATATGAGCATGTTCCAATAATTATTTTGGTGACTTTCTTATTTAATATTAACTCATCTATTGATGTCAACATGATCCATATACTTTATATTAGATTTGAGCACTTTGTTGCTTAGGGGGAGTTTAGTAGCCTTGTATGTCGATTGTGTTGTGTCATCGATTGTGCAGATCACTCTATGGTCTAGAATAATTTTTCTCAAGCTTGGGTTGGGAAGTTCAACACCAACATTATGAATCAAATTCAGTATTTCATGCGAAGATTAAGCACATTGAGATTTACTGGCATTATGCATCAAATCCATCAAATCCAGTATTTAATGAGAAGACAAGCACATTAAGATTGACCGTCAATTTTGTGAAGTCTGCAAATATCTCACCAAGCCCCTCATCGGTCCCCGTGTTAATTACATTTGTAACAAGCTAGGTGCATGAATTGTACGCACTAGCTTGAGGGGGAGTGTTAGAATATGAATAGGTTTATACAATCCTATTAGAATAGGAATAGTTTATACAATACTATTAAAATAGGAATAGGTTTATATAATCCTATTAGAATAGGAATAGGTTTATATAATCCTATTAGAATAGGAATAGGACTACTAAATAGTATCCTATTTGGTAAAGGATTGTATTCTATGGTCTATAAATAGGGTATCATGTAATAATGTAGAAACAACACAATTCAATAATATTTTCTCATATATTTCCCACAGTTTTCATGCTAGAGTGGTCGATGTAATGTTGTTATAATATACTTTATCTCTATGTGCAGGAGTGAAAAGATTTGTTTACATCTCCGCTGCAGACTTTGGCATTGCAAATTATGTGTTACAAGGTTATTATGAGGGGAAGGTATTAGCTTAATACTTTTCATTGATGTAGACGAGTGACAATTTAAGAATGTGCAGAAGATGTCAATTTCTACTCAGATATGTACTAAAAGACATTGTGTGATATTTTGTCCTTGGTGATTCAAACTTTTAATGTTTTCTAGGGTCCCAAATAATTTTTTCATCAGCATGAGCGAAAAGCTATTGCGAGTCCTGAATATCAACTCAATTGATTTGTTTTCTTTTGAAAAGCTTTCTAGGTTTTAGTGAAATATCTGGCATTCTTCAATTGTTAGGCTATCTTTTCTACCATGCACAAGACATGTGGAGGTCCAAATTCCAAAATGTTATCTTTTGGTTTGAGTTGAACAGTTGTCTAAAGTAGCCGCTCCACCTCTCCTTGACCTTTTTGACTCCTATCAACACTTGTTTAGACCATCTTTAATAAACTTTAACTGGTTTAAATCCTTACCCTTCTTCTCTACCAGTCCTGCTTGCTCAAACATTTCTTTTTCCCTTTCTTGTGTTCCCATCTTTTGGTACATGCCATCTAGAGCTTCCCTTCGAGCTTTACTAATAGCGGCCTTCTTAGCTTTCCTTTTAGATTCCTTTGTATTCTTCAAACAAATGTTTCTTTCTCGTCTGTTTTTGACAACTTCTTATAGCATTCTCTTTTAGCTATAGTAACTCTTTGTACATCCTCATTCTACCACTGAAGTTCCTGTGGTCGAGATCCTAGACCTTTAGACACACCTAACACTTCAGTTACTACTTTTTCACTGCAACCTGATGTTTGCTTTTATGGGATGTCTATGTCTCCTTCCAAGTCAAACCTCCCTTTTCCCTTGGTTCTTTTGAAACATTAACTGGTTAGTGCCTTCAAGTGTCCACCAACTAATTCATGGTTGTTTTTTAGTCGTCTCCTTTCTCACTGTACTCTTAAGCTTTTACATCTTTGACCACTAGCCTATGTTGTGTCATCATCAGTTCCCTTGGAATGACCTTACAATTTCTTATGTGTAAACCTCCGTTTTAAGGTCAGTTTGACTATGGTTACCATAAGGAACTTTTCTTTTCTAAAGTATTTATTAGTGACCGCCTTAATTCAACTCGTTTTACCTCCAGAGTCTTATCCTTAAATCCTGGTTCTACAATAATTCCACCTTGTCCTATTTCTATTTATCCCACAATACCTTTATTTATATGTCATGTTACGTATCTCTGCAAATTCCCCATACTAATAAAACACTCTGTTACTCGAACTCTCCAAAGTTACCACTGCACCTGTGTTGGATCCTCATAACAACATACCCAGAGTAATCCCCATACTAAATAAGTGTATATATATATAATTATATATAATTAGCACTCTATATATTAAGGTATTGTATATAATATTTTATAATAGTGTCCTTGCTCGTGTTCGGTGAATCCAGACACATGAATAGACACATTTTCTTAATAATCAACATAATTATGATATCTTACTCATGGTCAGATATAGATGTAGTTGGTATCAATTGGCTAATTAGATGTTGTGCTCTTTCTTTCGGTTGGTAATTCCAAACCTCTAAGAAGAGGCTTGGGGATGGTTGATGATTCCCTCAAGGGGTTCTCTGTTGTTTGGAAGCATTTTTTAGAGAACATAATAGACACTTTAGCACCAGTTATGCCAATAGACACTATAGCACCAGTCGTGCCAATTCTGTCTCCATTCCCCATCTTTAAACGAAAAAAGAAGAAAGAAAGATAATAAGAATCTTTAAATGGACTTCAGATACCTTAAATGTAAACAATTTTTGGAGAACTTGCACTGACAATTTGTGTAAAAATAAAATATTATGGTCTAGGATGTAATTGGTGATAGAGTATTTAAACTAGCATATAATGGTGGAACTTAATGTTAAGTAGGTCAGATGATCGGCGATGAAATCTAGAGAACTTCTGAAAGTGACCATTTTGTTCTTCTGCCTCATATCTCTATTATGTTTGCAGAGAGCTGCTGAGACTGAGCTGCTAACAAGATATCCATACGGAGGTAAGCTGTTTCAGTTTTCATTGTGTAACCATGTTTTGGTGCACCCACTGTCTATTAACCACATGACTTGCATTGAAGCAATTGGCAAAATTGCAATTTGTCTCACATATCGGGTTGTTGCAATTAGTTTCTTTCTCAAATTTTGATTAGTTACCTTCAGATAATTCTCAACAGATCTTAAACATTGTGCTATTTAATCTACCTGTCCTGATCTTCACTTACTTCAAACTGCATGGGCAATGTAACAACCTATTAAAGCTTCTTTAGGGGTTTCCATTTCCAAATATCATGGTACTTCTTAAAGAGCACATTATGTCACCCCATTATGGGCTTATGCAACATGTATCGGCCTTGTTTAAGAGGGGTCAGATGCAGGGGTAGATATAGGGGGTCGGGAGGGTGTTCACCCGAATCCCCTCGGTACATAAAAGGTGACCTTTTTTTTTTTTTAACACCAGACAAGAGGTTGATTTAATGGTTTAGGGGGTTCAAAACTTACCTTGAGATTCCAAGTTCAAATAGGCACTACATTTTTATTTTGCAACCCCTGCCATTAGTCGGAGGAGTGATGTGAGGAGCTTTTAGATGGATGGAAGACAATCATCTGAATTTGTGACCCATTAACAAGTGGCTCAAACTAACCTGTTTAGAAAGTTAAGGATCCACATCTAGCGCTTGACCTAACTCTATAAACACGGAAAAAGCTGCAAATGAGTGAATATAGAGAAACACTCCTTGTTTTAGAAGGATACTTTCATGGAATGTTCAACTTGATGCTTTTCACCTTTATTGCACAAAAAATGTCTTAAGTTTATTCTGTTTGTAATTGTATCTTTGTTTTAGTGATTTAAGATCAAGTTTTAAGACTTGCTCCACAAGTTTATAAAAATCCGTCTGATGAATATCATATTTTTTTCAGGAATAATCCTGAGGCCTGGATTTATCTATGGAACCCGTCGTGTCGGGAACATGAAATTACCCCTCGGTGTAATTGGTTCTCCTCTAGAGATGGTGTGTACCCTTTGCTTAATTTTACTCATTTTCAGGCACAAGTAATGCACATACTGCTTCTTATCCTGGAAAATGAACAAAAGTTGGACTACTCACCGACCCTTGCACCTTCTCTTTTTATCATATACATCCAACGGAGATTAGTTTCTATGTTTCACCCAGCAGTCATTCCTTAACCGAACTCCTTCGGTTTTTGAATTGAACATGTGCTGTATTATCCAAAGATGCAAAGCCCCTCATACCCCATTGTCCCATCTATGCAGAATTAGTAAGGTAGTAAAACAATACTCAAGATTAGGGGTGTAAAAAATGAACCCAAACAGAGGTAACCCGCCCAATCCGCCTAGAATTCTAAGGGTTGGGCGCAAGATAATTTGAATTGGGTTCAATCTCAACCCATTCAAGCCATTTTAAGAGGATCCTCAATTGATCCCAATTCAATCTCCAATTTCAATCCGTTTAAAGCTCTTTACTAAGATGTGTTCCTATATTAAATGTATGAATTATTATCTATTTAACATCTTTTAGGATCTATTTATCCATTTGTTACTTTTTTATATAAAAAAAAAGTTTTGATATGGAATTCGAATTGTGATTATAAAAGTTAAATATCTCTCAAATTAGGTGGGTCAAGACCCAACACGTTTTTTAGTCCATTTGAACCCAACTTTTTGTGCCCAAAGTAAATTTGAGTGCGGTCAAGACGCAACTCGATTTCGATTTCAACCCATTTTAGTATCTCCAATTTCAACTCAACCCGCCCGCCCATTTGACGCCCCTACTTAAGATGGAAAAGGAACGTGGATCTCTTTTTTTGTCTCCTGCCCGATCTAAAGTCATGCTAATATAAATCTTCCATCCACGCAAATTTTTCCTATTTGTGCATTGTGATAGTTTTTCTTTGTATGTTTATACGACGTTGGTTAAGTTTATGTTGATTACATTTTCAGATTCTACAGCGTGCAAAACCTCTGAGTCAAATACCCCTTGTTGGGCCTCTTTTTACTCCTCCTGTGAATGTCAATGCAGTAGCTAAAGTTGCCGTCAGAGCAGCAACAGATCCTGTATTCCCTCCTGGTGTGATTGATGTTCACGGAATCTTACGCTACAGCCAGCAAAGATCTGTATAAGGTGAATGATTTCATCGAAAATAATGATAGTTTGATACCAACGGCAGAATTCTTTTCAATCCTCGAAGAACCAAAATTTCAAATTTTCATATATTTACTTGTGGCAAAGCATACATCTAGAGAGATAGATATAAGGTTCCATTCAATAAATTAAATGTTCTGTAATCGTTATTTTCCTCGGTGTGTCTTGCTTGTAGCTAAATAGGTTGCATTTTTCTTCAATGACATTTGTATTTTTGTCGCTCAATAGGCTGCACTAGATATTTACCCCCTTTCTTCCTTTCGTTTGTCTGTTGCTAAGTTATTGCTTAAAGAACAAGAAAACTGATGCACTTAGATATAAGAATCAGTTTCTTTTTTTTTTCTTCCCTTCACAACTTGATTTCAAGCAGAGCATATTGGTTCAACTCATCAATTTGTATTGGTGAGAAATGGTAGTTGAATATGTGCAAGTGGTTTATAAATTGAGAAATGACAATTTACTGTCTGATACATTGAATAACAATTTTACGAGTTTGATTCGTAGGCGTTCAGTTTGATTTTTGAGTTTATTTCGTTTTATTTATGAGTTTACATATCTCAACTGTTGAATTAATTGCAGAAATCTCCTTTTTCCTTCTCTCACTTAATATTTGGGGACGTCTATCTTTATTAGATTAGATATATTGCAACTTTGTTTATGTATAATGTGTTTGGCACAAAAGTTATTGTGACATACATATAATATCAATTATTCAACTCTAAATTACTAAATTATTATGAATTTGGTATAGTGATTTATAATATATATTTGATATTACATTACTCTTGTATTATTTGTTAGGAAAAATTAGATCAGTTGATACACTTTAATAAATAATCACTGATTTTAGCAATATTTTTTATTTATTACCATTTATATTAATATTATGTTAAATCTGCAATATGTATTAAAAGTGAATTATGTATGCAATATATATGAATTATAATTGTTTTTAAAAATATATTATGTTTGTTTGGTAAAAATTTGACACATTATATTATAAGTGTATTAAAATGTGTGATAAATGAATTATCTATTATTAAAATTTGTATTATATGTGAATAAAAAATTGTTCTTTGTAATATTAATTAAACATGTATTATAAATGAATTAAAAGTGATCAAGTGAAAAAGAAATATTATTGCTATAAATGGTAAATATTTTTTTATTATAGTATATTTATATAAGTTTTCCTATTTGTTATGTATTGGGTGAAGAAGCTTCGTGAGTTTTGAAAAGTTCAAAATTATTGTAGTTTGAGAAACTTTTGAAATAGGGTGCAAATTAAAAGCCCAAATTATTAGAGTTTCTGTTCTTTATGTTGATTGTAAACTTGTGACGTTGATTAATACATGTAAAAAATAATTTAAAAATTTGTGTGAGCTAGCAGTTAATATGAATGTTTATGTACACGATACAACAATTTTTGTTCTCATGCAGAGGTGATTGCTCTTTTACTTGACTTGGATCGATATGTTTGAGTTGAGAGTTTTTTAGTAAAATAAAATAAAATAAATTTAGTAAGAAATCATATTTAAAGTGACCAAGCTGATTGTATTTTCTAGACCATAATAATAAATTAAATAATATTTATTTACTTAAAAATGGGAAGAAAATTAATTGCATTGACTAGATTTTCTTAAATTAATATGATACTTAGCTAGCTATAAATAGGACCTTCTAAGTGAAATATAGGGTAAACCCAAATGAATGAAGTGATAGGTGAATAGTTGTTATATGTATAAAATTTGGAATACAACTAAGACATAAGTAGGACAAATCATCGCTATATGATTATACTATAAGATAAAATATAATTTATTTTGATTATTGGAGCAATATAGTTGTAACTCTTTGTGTTAATTAATACATTTTGTATCTATTGAATACATCAGATAGAGACAAGTCCTTATATCGATTAAATAAAATAAATTCTTTATAAGTTCATTCGATGTATTTTTACTTTTAATTTTGATAAAAATTATTATTAGTTGAGTATATTATTTCTTATTTTAATTTATTAAGATGTGATATTCTTTTATACGTCAATATACCTGAGAAATTTGATGATATAATACACAGTGGTGAAGTAGTATTTAGTTGTGAAGTAGTATTTAGTTGATGAAATATAGAGTGGTAAACTCTGCATATGAATTTTACAATATCGAACACATAAATAAGTCATGCAAATTTTTAATAAATAATAAATAAATTAAATTATTGATAACTTAATTTGATTGATTAAAATCTGAATCCTAACGTGAGGAGTTAAATAATGTCTAAAAAAATATTTTTGAAATTGAACTAAGTGCAATTACAATTTTTAATGTAATAATTCATAATTTATCATATGATAAGCTTAATTCAGCAAATATATGATCCCTATTGTGCATGAATAAATAAGTAGAATTTAATGAAATTAGGAGTTTTTTTTTTTTTGGGAAAGAAGACCTGATATATATTATTTCACAAAGGCGGGACCATAAATTGAACTTTATGAGTTTCTAAATGGGGTAATGCACAGGTACTCTCTTAACTTAGCTCGAAATTTCAGAGACATACTTATACTGTACAAAAGTCCTATTACCCCTTGAACTTATTTTATTAATGATTTTCTATCCTTTTTCGGCCTACGTGGCACTATCTTGTGGGCCCAATGTTGGTTGATCTTTTTTTTTTAAACTAGTGTCACGTAGATCGAAAGGGGTAGAAAATTATTTATAAAATAAGTTAAGGGGGCTAATAGGATCATAGTATAGTATAAGTGTGTCTCTGAAATTTCGGACATATGTTGAGGGGGTACTTGTGCATTTTCCCGTTTCTAAATTATAGGATAGTATATTACGTGTTAGTGACTGAATTGTGAATTTAATTTTTGTACATACTTGGCAAATTTCTTAACATAAATATAAGATTTGACTTAAACTATTAAGTTCGACCAAATTGGTACGTTGGCTTCTATGAATGTCCCTTAAAGGACAAATTTCAAAATAGAGTTTATTACTCTAAACACTCATGTAATATGACGCGACCGCGTATATTTTAAAATCAAACACTTACATCCTTTATACAATAGAAAACCTTAGAGATTAAACATACAACAACATCCTACCTATCAACCTTAACTCGACGTGAAGTTACCATATATACAGAGGCGGAGCTAAGAAGTGGATGATTAAATACTATGAAAGAGTGAAGTTAGAAGCTTACTATTACTAAAAAAACATCTTAAACCATTTCTACTTGACCATTAACAGCTTCATTCTCGCCACGCGAAGGTGAATCCCCTTCCTCCCCTGGAAAATGTAACATCTGCTCTGTATGACTAGAATTGCTTGGACTTGGTGGTCCAGTAGTTCGTGGAGAAGGTAACGATGACAAGTTACCATGAGGACTCCGCGAACAATCTAAATCATGTGTTGAATCTGCTAGTACATCTCTTAGTTCACTTTTCTTGAAAGTATGACAACTATAGTCTTTTGTGTCAAACTTCCTGACCAGGATTCTGCTTCTTTCGCGCAATGAAAGATCAGATCGTCTTATGATGTGCCAATGCTCATGTATGAATTTCGTTAGAAAGATTACGAGAGCCAATACTGCAGCAATTACAGCCATGACAAAGAGTCCCCAGAAGCTATCTAGGCCAAGACTGTTGGAGGAGAGTGATGTACTCGAATCGGAACAAGTAGATTCACCAAACCATGCTCTCTCTATTTGTACCATCTTTTCACCTTCTGTCACATTCAAGACTGCCCTCGAAACATCAGGTACTAGAGGTGATCCTATTGGGAAGGCCTGAATATAATTTATAATATTACTGTTAGTTGAATCGAAAAAGGTCAGGTGATAAGAGTATAGAGCTAATACTAAATATTTGCGTCTGCTTGTGATTCTTGTACAGAAAAAATGAAAGAGAATCGAGAAAATGAAGAGTTACTTACAAATCCGAAGCCATCAGTCTTATAAGTAGGTCCAATCGTGGTGAATTTCAAGCAATAATTTGCAAGGAATAGCTTCACATAAGGAATCTCATCGAAAACAGCTGCAATACCACCATTTGAACTTCCTTTAGCGAGTAATTCAACGCATTCCTCTGGAGTGTTATATGCCTTAAGCCTGTCCTCATCGAAGTTCATTTTTCGTAATAGTCCTACTACAAAAGAACCTGGCTGGTAGCCTACATAGTCCTTGCTATTTAGAAGTTCTTTTACATCTTTAACAGTTGGCTGGAGTTTTTCAACTGTTAACATTGATGTAAGACTTGCTGTATAGCTTGATGTCAATATGAGTACCACTAGGAACCAAATGACCAACACGAACCTCGCCAAATTGCTTACGATCCTTTCCTCTGTCGATATCAAAATTTCAGCTATAGAAGAACAAAAGGTAATTCAAATTGTGTAGTGTGTGTATGTCTGTGTGAGTGTATGTGTATACTCCCTCTGTATCATTTTAAATGGTTATTGTTAAAGAATGACAAAAGTCCACGTTGAGCTAGCTTTTGGGGTGTGAGTTAAACCTGAGACCTAATTTCACATGGTATCATAGCAGGGCCCGTCTCACCCGATGTTGGTTCCCCAAAATCAAAATTACCCACGCACCAGATGGGTGGACTACTTATAAGACTTGGACAATCCTCCTCCCTTTGAGCTAGCTTTTGGGGTGTGAGTTAGGCCTAAGACTTAATTTGTGGTCTCCTTATAAGGTTTGGGCAATCCTCCTCCCTTTGAGCTAGCTTTTGGGGAGTGAGTTAGGCCTAAGACCTAATTTCACAGTTATAAGCATGAATGACGATTTTTTTTCTATTATAACGTGAAATATCAATTGCTTAGTGTCGTATCTTCGAAAGAGGATGATTATGCAAAGAAATGTATGCATTAGAACCTTGATGACGACATTGGAGTGCATATTAAGTGAGGCAGAGCACTCAAACAAAAATTTTGAGCCTCGGTTTTAACGTGCCTTTGATAACATTGATACTAATTGAAGAGGAGGAAAGGGAAATTACTCTGTGCAAAGACCATAGTTGAGAAGGAGAACCAAAAGATCATGCCAACTTGATGCCAAAAAGGTCCTCTAAAGTCTTCATTTACTCTATGTTCGAGTAGCCAAATGACGAAGCCAATGAAAACAAAAGAACAGAAACTTGTTAACCAGAGCTCCCAAGTTAATGGCTTCAAAAATACCCATGTATTATCTCTATTATCATCTTTGATTGGCACCATCATAGTAACTCCAGACTCCGTGTATGGTAATGTAAAGTCTACAAACTGTGACCTATTCGAGACAATGGTAGTGTCCCCTACAACAACATCAAAGTTCTGTTCATCGGTTAAATCTTTGTAGCATGTAAGAATCACATTGTCAGTATATATAACTTAAAAAGTCGATAGTAGAGAAATTTACCCCAAGAAATACTTGATAAACCAGTTCATTATAATCACCGGCGCTCTTTCCATCAGGAGCAGCAAAAGGAACATATTCATAAGGAACATAATATGGTAATGCTTCCATCACTGCATCAAAAACATCGATGCAGTATCCAGTAACTATCGTTGTGTTAGTAGTAACATCTCTTGTAACTTTCACAAACTCGGTGAAACCATCCTTCACCGGAACTCCAATTTTCAGTTTTTTGCCATTTGTTGGTATTACCCAACCTTTTGGAACAGAAGTAGTGTCACCAGGCCATATAATTGATCCAAAATTATCCTTAGAAACAGAATATCCTCGTCTCGAATTCAGTTTTCTAACAATGCCATTTTCTCTTGTCCAAAATCCGATTTCTTTAGCACCATTACCAATAACATTGATGATCTGATAAGGTGGAGATTGCAACTGTCCATCCACAAGTTGAAAGTCTCCGCTAAGGCCTTTGAAAGTAGTGTTTAGTATAGCTTTAAGAAGCTTTAGACCATCTCTGGAAACTCCAAAAGCTTCAAGGTCTGTTGCATTTCCTGAAAATTTTAGAGGTTTCAAAAATAAACTTATTTCAATACCGAGTTGCTCGGAGTCTTCAAAAATGTTGCCGCAGGCATGTTGGATCCTTCAAAAATGCACTATTTTTGAATGAGCAAACACGTATTTTGTGATATTTTTGAAGAGTCTGAGCAACATAGCCCGCAAGCAGAATTTGCCTAAGTTTAAACTTGTTGCATTACAAACCAAACCCAAATATACATAAATCAATTTTGAAGATTTAGGTAGTAAAGTGAAATATACTTCCAACATATTTCATAAAAAAAGCAAAATAAAAAAGGAGGTGACGTTGATAGTTTGTTTGGCCAAACTTTTAAAGTTAGCTTATGTTGTATTGAACTAGTTTGTGTTTGATCAACTAATTTAAAAAGCACAATAATTAGTTTTCGGCCAAGTCTTCTTCATGATTGTGGTGTCTGGAACAAATTTAGCACACATCGACCAACAAGATATCAATTATCTCCCACTAGCAATAGATATTAGATTTTTAAAGCACAATAATTAGTGTTCGGCCAAGTTTTCTATGTATATTTTTTCAAATGTTTATTAAAAAGTTCATTTAGGAAAAAATTGTTTATTTTAGCTTATGGGAAATAATTTCGGCTATATTCCACAAGAACACTTTCTTTCTCTAAAAATTTGATCAAACCCCTCACGTTTAAAAATAAATATTTTTTTCTTAGACGTGATACATAAGCATGACCCTTAATTTGGCTTCAGCGGGCAACTACGCCCTCCAACTTTAAGTGTGCACGAATAAACACTTAAACTTGAATAAAATTAAACAAGTAGACACGCGTTTTCTATATGACATAGTACAAATAGAATGTCACGTAGGACACAAAATTGTCATTTAGGATGAATACTGTATCTATTTATTCAATTTTATAAGTTTAAGTGCATATTTGAATACACCAAAAATTAAAGGTGATAGTTACTTAAAACTAAGTTAAGAGTCATGATAATGTAATACTCCCTCCGTTTCAAAAAGGATGGTCTAGTTTGACTTGGAACGGAGTTTAAGAAAAGGAAGAAGACTTTTTAATCTTGTGGTTCTAAATTAAAGTTATGTTAAATGTACCAAACGCCCTTTAATCTTGTGGTCTTAAACATGCTACGTGAAAAATTAAAGTTTAAGTGTTGCCAAAAAAGGAAAGGGATATTCTTTTTGAAAAAATTTAAAAGGAAATAGGGACATTCTTTTTTAAACAAAGGGAGTATGTTTTTTTCTTAAAAAAATAAATAAATTTTGTCTCTGCAAAAGCTTAGTCAAACACACTACGAGTCATGTTTTATTTGATATATTTTGACTCAATCCAGTCTAACCAAATCGGACCATATGAACCTTAACTAAATTTTGAAAGTTCAAATTTAATCCAACCCGTCTAGTTGTCACTCTTACCTGAAACATTTGGTTTTCGAAAAGAGGCGCCATTGATTCTCGATTTCTCTACCGCCATAGCTAATGCAGTTGCAGAATCATAAGCCCATAATCCATAGATATCCAATTCCACATCAACAATCGTCGGATTTTCCTTTCGAAACTTCATCTTCCATCTCTGAGTAAAATCATCAACTTTTTTATTCTTCGGTGCATAAGGTTTCAGCCCAATAACACCTTCCATTGATTCAATAATCGAAACATTCATCGAATTCAGTTGATTCGCCATTGCATCTGTAACAATCCAAACAAAACCTTCACTCATCATACCAATTTCCATCGCCATTGCAAAAAGCTTCGATCCGAGTGAAATCGGCATATGCACAATAAAAACCCTAGTCTGCATATTCATCAATTTCAATAGCTCAGATCTGATCTGATCTAAAGTGGCGAATTCAGAAATTACGCATCGATAAGGTATACGAGTGTTGATTTCTTCCAATGCATCTGCTAAAACTGAAATTATTCCTTCTCCGAATTGATTGTCGATGTAAATTGGTACGATTCGTCTCCATCCGAATGATTGGATAATCGAACAGATAGGTTTTACTTGAGATGAATCGTTATGAGTTGTACGAACAAAATATTGATTCCGAACTGATGAAATTGATGGACTCGTCGCAGAGAAGGAGATGATCGGTACTTGTGATTTTTGGCCTAAATTGATAATGAAATCAGCTTGCATTGATGAAAATGGACCTATTATGGCTTTCACTTCAACATTCTTCAATAGGTCAAGCGCTGCATGAGATAACATTTAAACTCAATTTGGTACGAGAGATAAAAAATTATATTAATTTCGGGATAAATTATTCCTGATATGGATGAAAATAATTCGGAGGTTCTAAGTCTATTAGATAGTAAATCAGAACACTATTGATCCTCTGATTCAAGTAGAGTAGGGGTAAATGGTAGTTGGTTAGTTAGAGTTATGCATGTATTAAAGAGTATTTGGAACCAGGGGCGGACCCACGTGCCGTCCAGGGAGTTCACCCGAACACCCTCGATAAGAAAATACACTGTATACCTAAGGTGAATTTTCTGGATTTGTTTGGATATATATATTTTGAACACTCTCAATCACAAAAGAATGAGATAGCCCAGAGACAGCTAAGCTCACAGTTATGCGCAAATCCTAGGTCCGCCACTGGTTGGAACTAATTTGGAAGTGCATTATGTAGATAGTAAATTATGCGTAAGTAATACTTCATTTGGTAGCTGGTTAAGAGATAAAATTATTTATGTATAAAAATAATATGGTAGCATTTAGTTTGCAATTTTAAAAGATATAATACATAAACATGACTCTTAACTGGGCGTCAATTGACAACTATGACCTTTAACTTTAGGTGTGCACAAGTAGACACTTAAACTTGTATAAAATCGAGCAAATCTACACATTCGTCCCCCATGGTACCTACATGGTAATTTTGTATCCTACGTGGCATCCTACGTGTATTATGCCATGTAGGACACTTGCAAGTTTAATTGTCTACTCGTGCACGTTCAAAGTTGGAGGGCATAGTTGTTCGTTGAAGCCAATTAAGGATCATGTTTATGTATTATGTCATTTAAAAACTCACATAACTAACACACGTATAAATTATGATGAAGGGAAAATATGAATTGGGTAATGTTAAATGACCAGAAAATTTGGCTAGAATTTGGTCTGAAATTTAAAAAGTCTATAATATCCTTTTTATTTTAAAATAAATTGAGCCTTTTTCCATTTTTGAATTAAAAAGATATTAAAGTTAAAAGGGTAAAAATGTTTGGGTAAAATAACATAGTGTGAAATATGTTATTTTACCATTCTGACCAAATTTTCTAGCTAAAAAGAATTTTTCTATATGAATTATTTCATACCAGATAGAAAATGGAATAATTAATTATATGAATGATTAACTATCACATATTTATTTTCTGCATAAAATAATTAATGTACATAGATTTTCTCATATAACTAATCAATGTACTATTTTATGCATGAATAAATTATGTAAATTTAATTATTCACATATTAGTTATTATATTTGCTATATCTCTAATATAAAATAATGTATAAATTCTTTAACCTATATACCAATCAGTTATACTTACCAAAAAATGTTACAATATTGTACTATTACTTTGACTATTATTTTTAAATTATAGGAAAAAGTTAACAAATAACAATAGGAAGTAGTAAACGTATCTCAAAGTTTTTTTTTTCTTTTTAGGTTTTAATAATTCTATAGGCTCAATAAGCCTAACACTTAAATTATTAAGACGTGTTAATTTGTTTTAAATTTTTTGAACTTACCTAATCTTATATTTTTACATTCTTTGAAGAAGAAATCAAGATTAGAATACAAGTCAGATGAGTCAGTGCCATATGTTTATCAAGCATGCACACATAATTAATTATGTAAAATTTTCAACTATATATTAATAAAAGATTATGTCAACATAATAAATTATATTAATCACTACTGTTAATAACTTATTGTTTAAGTTACTATATAAGTTTGAACAGGTCAAATGGACCAAAAACAAATATTTGTGGTACTACTCTATCATTGATATTTTATATTCTCCTATCATAAAATCTTTAGTAATACTCATTTATCTTAATTTATATAATGTAATTTTATTTAATTTTTAGTTTAAGAAAGAAAAAAAATTAAAATTTGTGGTCGAAAATAAATCACAGCACAATTATAAATAATTTCATTTAGGGTAAAATACATATCTAAAGTTAAATTATTACTAAATATAGAAATGTATCATTTTTTTGAACTGAATAAAAAAAAACTTTACATAAATTGAAACAAAGAAAATAATATTTATTCTATAGGATTGTTTGGTATGAGGAATAAGAAGAGAAAAAAATATGTATGTATCAAATTTAGTATTATTTGGTCTCTTATTTAATAGTGTTTCAATTTACAATATATATTAATTCTACACCTTATTTCATACTATTTTTTAAAATATGTCATTAAATATTATCTTTATATTATATTCAGTGCTATTCTAATATCAAACCACCACTAAATTCTTTAAGTTTTGGTTGAAAAAGTCAGAAAGTCAACATAAAAAGACTTTAGCTATTTAATTCAATCATACGTACCAATACACCACTTGAATAAGATTAATAGAATGTCTAATTATAAAATCATGATGTGACTTATTTAACTAAAATTATGATGTGACTTATTTAACTAAAATTATGATGTGACTTTATAGTATATATCATGAAAAGCTTTTAGCACTGTTAAAAAATTTCACACGTCTTTATTTAAAAAATAAAATATAAAAATTGGAGGAGATTATTATTGAGTGAGAGCATATATATTTGTCTATAACTTGTTTAAATTCATTTTATTCTAAAAAAAAGTTATTTTTTTTAAAGAAAAGTTCAACACAAATAACAATTTGTGTTTGGCCATATTATTTAAAAAAATGCTTTCATTTGGTTTCTTTTTATATTCTATAATATTTTCAAAAAGTACTTTTAAGTATCAAGTTACCAAAAAGGAAATATATTTATGTATAAATAAGAAGAAAATGCATTTTCCATTTAAGAAGTTAAATTTGAGAGTTATTATAAATGAAATAGACTGTTTAATTTGTAATTATGCATGCATTTTTACAACATCACAAAGAAAATGAGTTTAAATATTTAAGATGCGTCAAATTTTAGTTTTATCAATTTTGAACGGATTGCATAGCTAAAATTGATCCAAGAGTGGTTGCTCGAATATTATTTGTCAAAAAATAATAGTGTGCATAGAGACAATAACACCGTGTATACAAGTCGAAAATAACATTTTAAAGATAATAGAAAATTTTAAACACTCCTACAAAAAATTCTAGTTACGCCATGTTTGACATTAATAGTTTTGATATTATCATGGCTTTACACACGTAGCAAACATATATATACAACCAAATTAATGTGATTCCACTTTTAGACATTTGGAGATAAATTTTTAAATATTAATGTAACTCATATTCTTTTTATATTTATAGTATTTCCAAAAGAAAAAGAGAGATTTAGGGTTATAGATGATAAAGTCATAATTGATATTCGAGTTTATCATTAGTTGGGAGATTTTATTACTATTAGGTTAAATTAATCGATAATAATATATAACTTTTTACATAGACGATAATATGAAAAACAGAGTCACAATTTATTACAACGTAACCCAAAAACAACTCTTTATGTTATCAATTCATATATACGTATATACATACCTGCTGCAGCAGCACCAACAACATCTCTCTTCGAGTCACGAGTATGAAGAACCAACCTAGTCTTATAGTTAGCGCCATCAAAGCTATAAAAGTCTGATAAAGCCATAGATATACAACTCAAACCCATTTTTCCAAACCATTCATCCATGTCCAACACAACTCCTACATTTATGGAAACTATTGATGATTTATTTTGTGCCATGGTCATTTCCATGGAGAAAAATATAATTAAACATAACAAGAAAAAAGAGAAGGAAATTGATGAGAAAATAATGGATTTTCTTGTTTTATTTCTCATCTTGACAAAAAGAAACCTTTGAATCTTTGTTTAGTTGGACATCACTTAATTTATTTATATAGAGAGAGGGAGACTTGACCAAAAACAAATATATCATTACATATATATATATATATATAGTTGGACATGACTTAAGTTATTTATATATAGAGAGGGAGACTTGACCAAAAACAAATATACCATTATGTGTGTGTATATATATATCTGTTGGATATTATATATTAATATATATAACTATATATATATATATGTGTGTGTTGGATATTATATAAAGTAATATAAAAATATGTATATGTGTGTTGGATATTATATATTAATATATAAAAATATATATATGTGTTGGATATTATTTTGGCAGACGGTTAGTTATTTTAATTTTTTTCTCTCATCTTGACAAACAGAAGCCTTTTAATTGAATCTTTGATTAGTTGAAAATGACTTGAATTTTTATAGAGAGTGGGGGGAAGACTTGACTAAAAAAATATATATATATATAAAATAAAATAAATATATATATATATATGTATGTGATATTATTTTGGTTGCCAATCATTTCTTTTAATTGTTCTTTTAATAATAAATAAGTTCACCTACAAAGGTTAGGTATTTGGGGTTAATTTTAAAAGTATCGGTACTAAGAAGAATTTTCAACTATTTTAATGTTTATGTGTCTTTCATATATAGAGTAATTAATGATAAAGCGTATTTCAGATTTAAATTTTATGGCGTCAATTGTTTATGAATTTTTAGAATCTCTAAAATTGAACCTGCTATATTAACATTAAAGTTATGACTTCATCAAATCTATGAGTTATAATAATATTAGTATTACAAAAAAGAAATTAATTATATATACATATACTAACATATACAATTAGATGATCTTTGCATAGATAAATATAAAAAAAATTAATAGTGTGTATACACATATTTCACATTCAAAAATATTGAATTTGAAGATCTATCAAAAAATATTTCTCTATCTTCAAAAAAAAAAAGGTGTACGCATATATCAATTACTCTAAACTCTAGTTATAAAATAGCAATAGATATGTTATTGTTCACCTCCTTCAAACTCCGTCCTCGACTACATTGATTCTTGTTCCTGATCAAAGGTGAAGCTAAAATTTAAGTTATGAATTAGACATTATGAAATATCTTTATCTTAATTATATATTTATATTTAAAAAATTATTCAATATGCACAAATAATTTATTTGAATATATAATAATTTTATGTTACAACTAGTTCTGTGTGACTCTTCAATATGCATAAACATTCCTCTTACTTTTCTCTCCCTCTTTTCTAATTTCAACAGTCAAAAGTTTTAGTTGGTCAAAGCCAAAAATCAAGTCCAATTTTTAAGGAAACAACTAATGTAAGTTACTAAATAAATGACTTTCATATTAGAAGCCAAACCCTAACAAATATTTTTTATATATTTTTTTAATTTGTGTGACATTATATATGATTATATAAAATCATGTAATCGCATATTTAAAATAACATAATCTATAAGAATTTCTATCATTTAAATTAATTACATAAACTTATTTTCTCTTATCTTTTAATATTTAAATACATCACTCTACCTCATAAATTTTTCGTATTGATTGTCTTCTTATGTAAATAAATTCCTTGAGAGAGAAGGAAAAACAAAATCAATAAATGATTTTCCATGTTGATTGTCTCCTACCTATCTCAACACGTCATCCCCCAAAATTCACCGAAAATTATATATAAATGCTCTTGAAATTATATATATTTTCACACCTACCACTTATAAAACATAAATAAGCAATCTATTTTTTTTTCCAGAAAATATTTTTATTCTACCAAAATTACAAAACTTCTCATTTTATTCTTAATAATGACATGATTTAGTTACATATTGAACAAGTAATAAGAATGACATGTGTTTAAGCGAAGTGCTGATAAAAAATTTGTAATGGAAGGTTAGTTTATTTTGGTGGGCGGATCTAATGTATTGGTGTCAGATTCTTTTGAACTCAATATTTTTCAACTCAATGCAAAAAAATTATATGCGATTTTATTTTTCAGTTTCAATAAATACTAGATATAACAATGTATTAATTACTTTGATATTGTTATTAATTATTATAAGTAGAAAATTAATTTATTTTTTCATAACGATCATGATAGATTAAGCATCATCTTTGATATTCTATTTAGTATCCAATATCAGACTTTAGAATCTAATCATTTTGGATGCATGTGATAAAATATTCTCTATCAAAAGCAATTTAATAATCAGCCCTCATGGCATCATTTAGTACTAATTAATTATCAGTCTACCTTAGCTTTTGATGGTAGAGAATTACTTATTAGACGCTCCGTCCGTTAAAAAAGAATGACGTAGTTTGACTTGAAACGGAGAATAAGAAAAGAAAGAAGACTTTTTAATTTTGTAATTCTAAATTAAAGTTATGTCAAATGTAACAAAATACCCTTTAATTTTGTGGTCTTAAAGCATATCACGTGGAAAGTTAAAGTTAAAGTGTTGCAAAAAAAAAGGTCATTTTTTTAAAAATAGATTAAAAAAATAGGTTATTCTTTTTTAGACGAAGGGGAGGGAATATAAAACTTGTTTTGTACTTTTGTTGTGTGACTAAGTTTCTTGTAGATCTTGCAATACTTGAAAAGATTTTTGATGTTAACATTGTTGAAAAATGTGAAATAACTAAGGTTGAAATACAACTTTGTAGACTTTTCTTTTATGTTTTACCAATTGCAAACTAAAGATTTTTTATTTTTTTTAATGGCTCATCATATCACAGAAGTTTCCTTAAAGTAACTCTTAATATTGCCGGACCTTTGTTGTTGATGTATACACATAAAAACACTATTTAGTCCATACTATTTTGTGATTATTTTCAATATATTTTGAATATCAAATTATACAAAAATAAAAAATAAAAAAAAATGTAATGTGGTTTATAAGAAACCTAATTTGATTCACTAATTCTTTGTACATTTGGCTAGTCATTTTTTTTTTTTGTCACTCTTTAATTTAAGGAAAACAATGTTATGTTGATATGTTTGTACATTTGGAAGTTCTTGGTTAGTTGAGAGTTTGATTCTTCTACATCCTCTTTCCTATTTTCCTTGTCCCTCCCCACAAAATAAAAAAATAAAAAATATTAGTACGTAATTATAAATTCATAACGATATTTAAGTCATCAACAAAATTGTGACAAGATGATGACATGACTCTATCTTTAACCAAAGATTTCTGTTTCGAGTCTGAGTGATGAAAATAATACTTATAGGAATTGTTCTACCTTCCTTAGGAATCGAATTCGAATTTTTGGGTTGTAGACACAATATCTCATCCGTCCCCACACATCCTTTTTGTTCCTTTAGGTGTTTACTTTTGACCAATTCAATGTCTCTAGTCTCTAGATTTTATATGCTTAATACTAAGATACTCGACGTGATTTGCTTATTATAGTCGATCTCAACAAAATATTCACTATATTAAATTATAAAATGTAAATAATAAAAAAGATACAAGTATAATCTTTCAATGATAGTAATATCTTTATATACTATTATTTGTGACATTTGGTTAACCAATTAAAAATAATTATATTTGCTAGTCAAAAATACAAAACTCTTGTTAGTAATAATACGATTAAGTATGTATACTAAATCATGGAAGTTAGCCTCAGGTTTAATCTTCATGTTTGTTGCTTAGTTTCAAGCTTCTTCGTATATTTACTTCTGATCAAATTTTAAATTTCTTTATTGAAAAATTTTAACTTCAACTGCCATGAAATTTAACGATAAGCTTATTTAATATTAATTCAAGATATATCAACACATATATTCTCAATTAGTTGATTATTACTTGAATTATTATTTTGTTAATGGGAGTTTGATTCTTATAATCCCCTTTCTTATTTCCCTCTACCCCTACCCGTACCCCCAATTTAAAAAAAGAAAAAATGTCAAAACATCCATTATAAATATTTAATGATGTCTAGGTCATCACCAAGGATTGTGATGAGATGGTTATGATACCTTCATCTCTAATCAGAGGTTTTGGGTTCGAGTCCCAGAAATGAAAATAATTCTTGGATGGATTGATTTACCTTCCTCGGGGCTCGAATTCAGAATTTCTGATTGTAGATAAAAGTATCTCATTCATCCCAACACATCCTTTTCCTTTAGGCTTTTTACTTTTAAACAGTATCTTAATATATTTAAAAACCATAACAAATTATCTTCTTGTAGTCAATCTCAAACATATCTTTTAATAGAAAAAAAAATTAACCAATTCATAAAAAAAAATAGTTTAAGAATTATAACAAATCATCATAAAAATAAAAATAAAGGAAAACAAAAGTATGGAAACCCACGAATAACATAACGGATTAAATTTTATGTAATAACTAAAGAAAAAATTAAAACTTAATTTACTTTGCTCATTCGTCTGAACCTTTACTAAAATTTTAAAATTGTATATAATATAAAATTTACTATGATCATTTTTCGAAGTAATTTTAATATATAAAATTTTACAGTTTTCTTATTTAGAGACATAAGAATGTATAAAATCATCTTTCCATATTTTCATGTTCGTATATAAATATCTCATATTATAATTGATTATAATCTTCACCATAATTTTTTTATAACCATTAAAGAATTACGATATATATATATATATATATATATATATATATATATATATATATATATATATTTGTCAATATATCCTTTTATAAATTTACAATGTTATCTAAGTCAACACCAAGGGTTGTAGATGAGATGGATATGATGTATTTATCTTTAACCAGAAGTCTCGGGTTCGAATCTCAAGAATGAAAATAATTCTTGTAGGGAGTTGATTACCTTCCATTAGACTCAAATCCGAGACCTCTGGTTATGGATGAAAGTATTCCATTCATCCCGTCACATCCTTAATTTTTATTGGCTACGAGTTCAATATCTCTCGTACTCAATCTCAATAAAATGTTACTATTTTAAGTGTTAAAACGTAAAAAAATAATTAAAAAAATACAAATGTAATCTTATAATGAAATATCTTCATATTATGGACATATCTGGTCAACCAACTAAAAATAATTACATTACTAGTCAAATATACAAAATGAATGAGCCAAAGAAATTTTGAAAATCTATATATTTAAAACTTAGAAAATATTAGAAATCACATTAATTAACAACTTAAAATATTTAAAACATATAAAATATTTATATTGAAAAAATTTGTCTGAGTCGCAAAATCTCATATGTGTTATATAAAGTTTGGACATAAGGAATAAAGATATTTCTGATAATTTATCTATTACATATTATATTAAAATTACTATAAATTATAATAAATTAATAACTTAAAATAATTTAAAATTATAAAACGATTATGATCAAAGAAAAAAAATAAAATAATATATGCTTGTTCATTAAATCTTAGCTAATGAAAATAAATATTTTTTTCTAGACGTGAACAAGCATGAACCCTTAATTTGGCTTCAGCGGCAACTACGCCCATCCAACTTTAAGTGCACGAATAAAACCACTTAAACTTAATAAAATTAAACAAATAGACACGCGTTTCTATATGTAGGACAAATAGAATTGTCACGAATAGGCACACAAAATTGTCATTAGGATGAATACTGATCTTTTATTCATTTTTAAGTTTAATGCGATATTTGAATACACAAAAATTACAATAAGTTACTTAAAACTAAGTTAAGATCATGATAATGTTATACTCCCTCCGTTTCAAAAAGGATGGTCTAGTTTGACTTGAACGGTTTAAGAAAAGAAGAAGACTTTTATCTCTTGTGGTTCTAAATTAAAGTTATGTTAAATGTACCAAACGCCCTTTAAGTCTTGTGTCTTAAACATCTACGTGAAAAATTAAAGTTTTAAGTGTTCCAAAAACAGGAAAGGATATCTTTTTGAAAAAATTAAATGAAAATAGGACATTCTTTTTTAAACAAAGGAGTATGTTTTTCTTAAAAAAATAAATAAATTTTGTTCTCTGCAAAAGCCTTAGTCAAACACACTACGAGTCATGTTTTATTTATATATTTTGATCAATCCAGTCTAACCAAATCGGACCATATAACTTAACTAAATTTGAAAGTTCAAATTTAATCCAACCGTCTAGTTGTCACCTTACCTGAACATTTGGTTTTCGAAAAGAGGCCATTGATCTCGATCTCTAACCCATAGCTAATGCAGTTGCACATCATAACCCATATCCATAGTATCCAAATTCCCACATCAACAATCGTCATTTCCTTTCAAACTTCAGCTTCATCTCTGAGTAAAATCATCACTTTTATTATTCTTCGTGCATAAGTTCAACCCAATAACACCTTCATTGATTCATATCGAAAAACATTCATCGAATTCAGTTGATTGCCATTGCCTGTAAACAATCAAACAAAACCTCACTCATCATACAATTTCCCATCCCATTGCAAAAGCTTCATCCGAGTGAAATCGGGCATATGCACAATAAAAACCCTAGTCCTGCATATTAGTAATTTCAATAGCTCAGATCGCTGATCTGACAAAGGCGAATTCAGAATTACGCATCATAATAATACGAGTGTTGATTTCGTTCCCATGCATCTGCTAAAACGAAATATTCCTTCTCCGGAATTGAAGCGATGAAATTGTTACGGATTCGATCCATCCGATGATTGGATACGAACAATAGGTTTTACTTAGATGAATCGTTATGATTGTACGAACAAAATACTTGATTCCAACTGTTAAATTGAATTCGTCGTCAGGAAGGAGATGAGATCAGGTACTTGTGATTTTTGCCTAAATTGGATATGAATCAGCTTCATGATGAAAAATGGACCTATTATGGCTTACACTTTCAACATTCTTCAATAGTCAAGCGCCTGCATGAGATAACATTTAACTCCAATTTGTACCAGGATAAAAAATTATATTAATCGGATAAATTATTCCTGATATGGATGAAAATAATTCGGAGTTCTAGTCTATTTAGATAGTAAATCAGAACACTATTATCCTCTGACTTCAAGAGATTTAGGGGTAAATGGTAGTTGGTAGTTAGAGTTATGCATGTATTAAGAGTGTTTAACCAGGCGACCCACGGCCGTGCAGGAGTTCAACCCGAACACCCGATAGAAAATACACTGTATACCTAAGGTGATTTTCTGGATTTTGACATAATATATTTGAACACTCTCAATCACAAAAGGAAGAGATAGCCCAGAGACAGCTAAGCTCACATTATGCGCAAATCCTCAGGTCCGCCACTGGTTGGTAACTAATTTGGAGAAGTGCATATATGATGATAGTAATTATGCGTAAGTAATACTTCAATTTGGTAGCTGGTTAATGAGATAAAATTATTTATGTATAAATATAATATGGTAGCACTTTCAGTTGCCATTTTAAGATATAATCATAAACATGGACTCTTAACTGGGCGTCAATATGAACTATACCTTGACTTTAGGTGTGTGCACAAGTAGGACACTTAAACTTTATAAAATCGAGCAAATCACACATTCGTCCCCATGGTACCACATGTAATTTTGTATCCCTACGTGCATTCCTAGTGTATTATTGGCCATGTATGACACTTGCAGTTAATTGTCTCTACTTCACGTTCAAAGTTGGAGGCATAGGTTGGTTCGTAAGCCAATTAAAGGATCATGTTTATATTATCATTAAAAAAACGCACAAACTACACACGTATAAATTATGGATGAAGGAAAAATGAATTGGGTAATGGTTAAATACCAGAAAATTTGGCTAGAAATTTGTCTGAATTTAAAAAGTTCTAATAATATCCTTTTTATTTTAAATAATTGAGCCTTTTTCCATTTTGAATAAAAATATAAATGTTAAATATGTAAAATGTCTTGGTAAAATCAGACTAGTGTAAATATTTATTTCATTCTGACCAAATTTATCTACTAAAAAATGTTCTATATGAATTATATAACCAGATAGAAAAGATAATTAATGAATGATTACTTATCACATATGTATTTTCTGCTAAAAAATTAATGTACATAATTTCTCATATAACTAATCAATGTACTGATCATGAATAAATTATGTAAATTTAATTATTCACATATTAGTTAATATTGCTATATTCTAATATAAAATAATGTATAAATCTTTAACTTTTTATTACCAATCAGTTAGACTTACCAAAAAATGTTACAATATGACTATTACTTTCTTTATTTAATTATAGGAAAAGTAACAAATAACAATAAGAATGTAAACTATCTCAAAGTTTTTTTTCTTTTAGGTTTAATAAATCTATAGGGCTCAATAAGCTAACACTTAAGTTATTAAGACGTCTTTAATTTGTTTTTAAATTTTTAACTTACCTAATCTTATAGTTTTCACATTCTTGAAGAAGAAAATCAAGATTGAAATACAATCAGATGAGTCAGTCCAATAGGATCAAGGCATGACACATAAGTAATTATGTAAAATTTTCAACTTAGTATATTAATAAGATTATGTCAACGAATAATTATATAATCACTATGTTAAGTAACTTATGTTTAAGTTTACTAATAAGTTAACAGTCAAATGACCAAAACAAATATTGTGTGTACTACCTCTATCATTGATATTTAATTCTCCTATCATAAAGTCTTTATTAATATCATTTATCTTAATTTATATAATGTAATTTTAGTTAATTTTATTTAAAAGAAAAAAAATTTAAAATTGTGTCGAAAGATAAATCACAGGCACAATGATAAATAATTCATTTAGAGGTAAAATACATATCTAAAGTTAAATTATTACTAAATTAGAATGTATTCATTTTTGACTGAAGAAAAAAAAACTTACATAAATTAAACAAAGAAAAATATTTTCATATAGGAATGTTTGTATGAGGAATAAAGAAGAGAAAATAGCTATGTATCAAATTAGTATTATTTGGCTCTTATTTAATAGGTTCATTTACAATATATATTAATTCTACCACTTATTTACATACTATTTTTTTAAAACTATGTCATAAATATTATCTTATATTTATATTCAGTGTCTATTCTAATATCAAACCACCACTAAATTCTTTAGTTTTGGTTGAAAAAATCAGAAAGCAACAAAAAGACTTTTAGCTATTAATTCAATCATACGTACAATACACCACTTTTTGAATAAATAAATAGATGTCTAATTATAAAAATCAGATGTATATTTAACTAAAATTTTGATTACTTATTTAACTAAAATTATGATGGACTTATATCGTATTATCATGAAAAGCTTTTGCACTGTTAAAAATTTCCACACGTCTTTATTTAAAAAAAACATATAAATTGGAGAGATTATTTTGAGGAGTCATATATATTTGTCTATAACTTGTTAAATCATTTTATTCTAAAAAAAAAAAGTATTTTTTTTAAAAAAAGTTCAACACAAATAACAATTTTTGTTTGTCATATTATTTAAAAAATGCTATTCATTTGTTTCTTTATTCTATAATATTTCAAAAAGTACTTTTTAATTATCAAGTTACCAAAAAGGAAATAACTTTAGTATAAATAAGAAAAAATGCATTTTCATCTTAGAAGTTAAATTGAATTATCTATAAATGAATAGGACTGTTTAATTTAATTATGCATGCATTTTTTAACAACATCACAAAGAAAATGAGTTTAAATATTTAAGATGCTCAAATTTAGCTTTTTCAATTGAAACGGATTGCAATAGCTACAATTGATCCAAGAGTGGTGATGCCGAATATATTGTCAAAAAAATAATAGTGTGCATAGAGACAAATAACCACCGGTATACAAGTCGAAAAATACACATTTTAAAGTAATAGAAATTTTAAACACTCCTACAAAAAATCTTTCGCATGTTTGACATAATAGTTTGATTATTCAGCTATACATCACGTGCAAACATATATATATCAACCAAATTATGTGATTCCACTTTTAGACATTGGAACTAATTTTTAAATATTAATGTAACTCATTTCTTTTTAATTATAGTATTTCCAAAAGAAAAGAGAGATTTAGGTTATAGATCATAAAGTCATAATGATCATTCGAGTTATATGCATTAGTTGGGAGATTTCTATACTATTAGGTTAAATAACTCAATAATAATATATAACTTTTACATAGACCATAATATGAAAAACGAGTCACAATTTATACAACGTAACCCAAAAACAACTCTTTTTATCAATTCATAATACTATATACATTACCGCTCAGCAGCACCAACAACATCTCTCTTCGTCACGAGTAAATGAAAGACCAACCTAGTCTTATATTACGCCATCAAGCTATAAAAGTCGGATAAAGCATAGAATATACAACTCAAACCCATTTTTCCAACCATTCATCCATGTCCAACACAAACTCCTACATTTATGCAAACTATTGATGATTTATTTTGTGCCATTCATTTCCATGGAGAAAAATAATTAACATAACAAGAAAAAAAAAAAAATGAGAGGAAATCTGATGAGAAAATAATGTGATTTCTGGTTTATTTCTCATCTGACAAAAGAACCTTTGAATTCTTGTAGTGACATCACTTAATCTTTATAGAAAGATGAGACTGACCAAAAAAACAAATAGCATTACATATATATATTAAATTAGTTTGGACATGACTCCACTTATTTACTAATAGAGAAGGGAGACACCCTCGACCCAAAAACAAATACCATATGTGTGTATATATATATTGTTGGATATTATATTTATTAATAATATAACTATATACTATATCTATGGTGTTGGATATTATATAAAGTAATATAAAAATATGTATATGTGTCGTGGAATTTATATATTAATATATAAAAAATACGTATATATGTTGATATTATTTGCAGACGTTAGTTATTTAATTTTTTTCTCTCATCTTGACAAAGACCTTTTAATTGAATCACTTGTAGCTTAACATGACTTGATTTTTTATAGAGAGTTGGGGAAGACTTACCAAAAAAATATATATATATATAAAATAAAATAAATAACATAATAATGTATGTATATATTTTGGTGCCAATCATTTCTTTTAATTGGGCTTAATAATAAAAAGTTCACTACAATTATGTATTTGGGTTAATTTTAAAAGTATCATTCTAAGAAGAAATTTCAACTATTTTAATGTTATGTGTCTCTTCATATATAGATAATTAATGATAAAGCTATTTCAATTAAATTTATGGCGTCAATTGTTTATGAATTTTTTAGAATCTTCTAAACATTGAAACCTGCGATATTCACATTAAAGTTATGACTTCATCAAATCTATAGTTATAATAATATTGATTACCCAAAAAAGAAATAAATATATACATATTACAACATATACAATTGAGATCTTTATAGATAAGATATAAAAAAATATAATAGTGTGTATACACATATTACATTCAAAAAATATGATTTGAGATCTATCAAAAAATATTTCTCTATCTTCAAAAAAAAAAAAAGTACATATTATCAATTACTCTAAACTCTTTTATAAAATAGCAATAGATATGTTATGTTCACCTCCTTCAAACTCGTCCTCGACTACATTGATCTGTTCCTGATCAAGGTGAAGCTAAAATTTAAGTTATGAATTAGAATATAATATCTTTATCTTAAATTAGATATTATATTAAAAATTATTCAATATGCACAAAAATTTATTTAATATATAATAATTTATGTTACAATAGTTCTGTGTGACTCTCAATATGGCATAAACATTCCTCTTATTTTCTCTCCCTCTTTTTGAATTTCAACAGTCAAAAGTTTTATGTCCAAGCAAAAAATCAAGTCCAATTTTTAAGAAAACCAAACTAATGTAAGTTTACTAAATAAATGACTTCATATGTTAAAGCCAAACCCTAACAAATATTTCTTTTATATAATTTTTTTAATTGTGTGACATTATATATGTTATATTAAAACATGTAATCAGCATATTTAAAAATAAACAAATCTATAAGAATTTCTATCATTTAAATTAATTACATAACTATTTTCTCTTATCTTTAAATTTAAAACAATCACCTCACCTCATAAATTTTTCGTATTGATTGTCTTTTATGTAATAAATTCTGAGAGAGAAGAAAACCAAATTCCAATAAATATTTTCCATGTATTCGCCTACCTATCTCAACACTCATCCCCCAAAATCACCGAAATTATATATAAATGCTCTTGAAATTATATATATCTTTCACACCTACCACTATAAAACATAAATAAGCATCTATTTTTTTTCAAAATATTTTACTACAAAATTACAAACACTTCTCATTTTATTCGTAATAATACATGATTTAGTTACATAGTAACAAGTAATAGAATGACATGTGTTAAACGAATGCTGAGAAAAAATTGTAATGAAGGTTAGTTTATTTATGTAGCGGATTCTAATTATTGGTGTCAGATTCTTTTGAACTCCAATATTTCAACTCAATGCAAAAAACATTATATGCGATTTATTTTCATTCAATAATCTAGATATAACAATGTATTAATTCTTTGATATTGTTTTAATTATTATAAGTAGAAAATAATTTATTTTTCATAACGTCATATAAGATTAAGCTATTCATCTTTATATCTATTTAGTATCCAATATCAGACTTCTAGAATCTAATCATTTTGGATTGCATGTGATACAAATATTCCATCAAAAAGCAATTTATAATCAGCCTCATGCATCATTTGAGTACTAATTAATTATCAGTCCTCTACCCCCTAGCTTTTATGTAGAGATTACTTATTTTAGAACCCTCCGTCCGTAAAAACGATTGACGTAGCTTTACTTGAACCGGAGAATAAGAAACAGACAAGAAACTTCTTCTAATTTTGTAACCCTTCTAATTAAATTATGTCAATGTAACAAATTACCCTTTAATCTTTGTCTTAAACATATCACGTGGGAAATTAAAGTTAAAGTGTTGCAAAAAAAAAGTCAATTTTTTTAAAATAGATTAAAAAAATAGGTTATTCTTTTTTAACGAAGGAGGGAATATTTTTAAACTGTTTTTACTTTTTTGTGTGATAAGTTTCTTGTAGATCTTGCAATACTAAAAAGATTTTGATGTTCCATTTTGAAAAATTGAATAACTAAGGTGAAATACAACTTGTAGAGACTTTTTCTTTTATGTTTTACCAAATTGCCAAACTAAGATTTTTATTTTTTTTAATGGCTCATCATATACAGAAGTTCCTTAAAGACTCTTAATATTGCCGACTTCTGTTGTTGATGTTACACATAAAAACACTATTTAGTCCAGACTATTTGTATTATTTTCAATATATTTTGAATATCAAATTATACAAAAATAAAAAAATAAAAAAAAAATGAATTGGTTTTTATAAGAACCTAATTATTCACTAATTCTTTGTACCATTTGCGTAGTCATTTTTTTTTTTTGTCACTCTTTAATTTAAGGAAACAATGTTAAATAGTCCTACTACAAAAGAACCTGGCTGGTAGCCTAATAGTCCTTGCTATTTAGAAGTTCTTTTACATCTTTAACAGTTGGCTGGAGTTTTTCAACTGTTAACATTGATGTAAGACTTGCTGTATAGCTTGATGTCAATATGAGTACCACTAGGAACCAGATGACCAAACGAAACCTCGCCAAATTGCTTACGATCCTCTCCTCTGTCGATATCAAAATTTCAGGTAAAGAAGAACAAAAGGTAATTCAAATTGAAGAGGTGTGTATGTCTGTGTGAGTGTATGTGTATACCCCTCTCCCTCTGTATCATTTAAATGGTTATTGTTAAAGAATGACAAAAGTCCACTTTGAGCTAGATTTTGGGGGTTGAGTTAGGCCTAAGACCTAATTTCACATGGTATCATAGCAGGGCCCGTCTCACCCGATTGGGAACCCCAAATATCAAAATTACACACGCACCAGATGGGTGGACTCCTTATAAGACTTGGACAATACTCCTCCCTTTGAGCTAGCTTTTGGGGTGTGAGTTAGGCCTAAGACCTAATTTGTGGCCTCCTTATAAGGCTTGGGCAATCCTCCTCCCTTTGAGCTAGCTTTTGGGGTGTGAGTTAGGCCTAAGACCTAATTTCACAGTTATAAGCATGAATGACGATTTTTTTTCTATCATAACGTGAATTATCAATTGCTTAGTGTCGTATCTTCGAAAGAGGTTGATTATGCAAAGAAAAGTATGCATTAGAATCTTGATGACGACATTGGAGTGCACATTAAGTGAGGCAGAGCACTCAAACAAATTTTGAGCCTTGGTTTTAACGTGCCTTTGATAACATTGATACTAATTGAAGAGGAGGAAAGGGAAATTACTCTGTGCAAAGACCATAGTTGAGAAGGAGAACCAAAAGATCATGCCAACTTGATGCCAAAAAGGTCCTCTAAAGTCTTCATTTACTCTATGTTCGAGTAGCCAAATGACGAAGCCAATGAAAACAAAAGAACAGAAACTTGTTAACCAGAGCTCCCAAGTTAATGGCTTCAAAAATACCCATGTATTATCTCTATTATCATCTTTGATTGGCACCATCATCGTAACTCCAGACTCCGTGTATGGTAAGGTAAAGTCTACAAATTGTGACCTATTCGAGACAATGGTAGTGTCCCCTACAACAACATCAAAGTTCTGTTCATCGGTTAAATCTTTGTAGCATGTAAGAATCACATTGTCAGTATGTATAACTTAAAAAGTCGATAGTAGAGAAATTTACCCCAAGAAATACTTGATAAACCAGTTCATTATAATCACCGGCGCTCTTTCCATCAGGAGCAGCAAAAGGAACATATTCATAAGGAACATAATATGGTAATGCTTCCATCACTGCATCAAAAACATCGATGCAGTATCCAGTAACTATCGTTGTGTTAGTTGTAACATCTCTTGTAACTTTCACAAACTCGGTGAAACCATCCTTCACCGGGACTCCAATTTTCAGTTTTTTGCCATTTGTTGGTATTACCCAACCTTTTGGAACAGAAGTAGTGTCACCAGGCCATATAATTGATCCAAAATTATCCTTAGAAACGGAATATCCTCGTCTCGAATTCAGTTTTCTAACAATGCCATTTTCTCTTGTCCAAAATCCGATTTCTTTAGCACCATTACCAATTACATTGATGATCTGATAAGGTGGAGATTGCAATTGTCCATTCACAAGTTGAAAGTCTCCGCTAAGGCCTTCGAAAGTAGTGTTTAGTATAGCTTTAAGAAGCTTTTGACCATCTCTGGAAACTCCAAAAGCTTCAAGGTCTGTTGCATTTCCTGAAAATTTTAGAGGTGTCAAAAATAAACTTATTTCAATACTGAGTTGCTCGGGGTCTTCAAAAATGTTGCCGCAGGCATGTTGGATCCTTCAAAAATGCACTATTTTTGAAGGAGCAAACACGTATTTTGTGATATTTTTGAAGAGTCTGATCAACATAGCCCGCCAACAGAATTTGCCCAAGTTTAAACTTGTTGCATTACAAACCAAACCCAAATATACATAAATCAATTTTGAAGATTTAGGTAGTAAAGTGAAATATACTTCCAACATATTTCATAAAAAAAAAAGCAAAATAAAAAAGGAGGTGACGTTGATAGTTTGTTTGGCCAAACTTTTAAAGTTAGCTTATGTTGTATTGAACTAGTTTGTGTTTGATCAACTAATTTAAAAGGCACAATAATTAGTTTTTGGCCAAGTCTTCTTCATGATTGTGGTGTCTGGAACAAATTTAGCACACATCGTCCAACAAGATATCAATTATCTCCCACTAGCAATAAATATTAGATTTTTAAAGCACAATAATTAGTGTTCGGCCAAGTTTCTATGTATATTTTTTCATATGTTTATTAAAAAGTTCATTTAGAAAAAAATTATTTATTTTAGCTTCTGGGAAATAATTTCGGCTATATTCCACAAAAACACTTTCTTTCTCCAAAAACTTGATCAAACCCCTCACGTTTTAAAATAAACATTTTTTTAGGCGTAATATATAAGCATGATCCTTAACTTGGCTTCAGTGGGCAACTACGCCCTCCAACTTTAAGTGTGCACGAATAAACACTTAAACTTGAATAAAATTAAACAAGTAGACACACGTTTTCTATATGACATAATACAAATAGGATGCCACGTAGGACACAAAATTATCATGTAGGATGAATAATGTATCTATTTGTTCAATTTTCTACAGGTTTAAACACATATTTGAATACACCAAAAATTAAAGAACATAGTTACCAGTTAAAGTCAAGTTAAAGTCAAGTTAAGAGTCATGTTTATATAATATATTTTTTTTCTTAAAAATAAATAAATTTTATCTCGCAAAAGCTTAGTCAAACACACTACGAATCATGTTTAATTATAACCGGTTATTTGATATATTTTGACTCAATCCAATCTAACCAATTCGGATCATATGAACCTTTAGTCAATTTTAAACGTTCAAATTTAACCCAACCCGTCAATTTATTCTCTTACCTGAAACATTTGGTTTTCGAAAAAAGGCGCCATTGATTCTCGATTTCTCTACCGCCATAGCTAATGCAGTTGCAGAATCATAAGCCCATAATCCATAGATATCCAATTCCACATCAACAATCGTCGGATTTTCCTTTCGAAACTTCAACTTCCACCTCTGAGTAAAATCTTCAACTTTTTTACTCTTCGGTGCATAAGGTTTCACCCCAATAACACCTTCCATTGATTCAATAATCGAAACATTCATCGCATTCAGTTGATTCGCCATTGCATCTGTAACAATCCAAACAAAACCTTCACTCATCATACCAATTTCCATCGCCATTGCAAAAAGCTTCGATCCGAGTGAAATCGGCATATGCACAATAAAAACCCTAGTCTGCATATTCATCAATTTCAATAGCTCAGATCTGATCTGATCTAAAGTGGCGAATTCTGAAATTACACTTCGATAAGGTATACGAGTGTTGATTTCTTCCAATGCATCTGCTAAAAATGGGATTATTCCTTCTCCGAATTGATTGTCGATGTAAATTGGTACGATTCGTCTCCATCCGAATGATTGGATAATCGAACAGATAGGTTTTACTTGAGATGAATCGTTATGAGTTGTACGAACAAAATATTGATTCCGAACTGATGAAATTGATGGACTCGTTGCAGAGAAGGAGATGATCGGTACTTGTGATTTTTGGCCTAAGTTGATAATGAAATCAGCTTGCATTGATGAAAATGGACCTATTATGGCTTTCACTTCAACATTCTTCAATAGGTCAAGTGCTGCATGAGATAACATTTAAACTCAGTTTGGTACGAGAGATAAAAAATTATATTAATTTCGGGATAAATTATTCCTGATATGGATGAAAATGATTTGGAGGTTCTAAGTCTATTAGATAGTAAATCAGAACACTATTGATCCTCTGATTCAAGTAGAGTAGGGGTAAATGGTAGTTGGTTAGTTAGAGTTATGCATGTATTAAAGAGTCGTTGGAATCAGGGGCGGACCCACGTGCCGTCCAGGGAGTTCACCCGAACACCCTCGATAAAAAATACACTGTATACCTAAGGTGAATTTTCTGGATTTGTTTGGATATATATATTTTGAACACTCTCAATCACAAAAGAATGAGATAGCCCAGCGACAGCTAAGCTCACAGTTATGCGCAAATCCTAGGTCCGCCACTGGTTGGAACTAATTTGGAAGTGCATTATGTAGATAGTAAATTATGCGTAAGTAATACTTCATTTGGTAGCTGGTTAAGAGATAAAATTATTTATGTATAAAAATAATATGGTAGCATTTAGTTTGCAATTTTAAAAGATATAATACATAAACATGACTCTTAACTGGGCGTCAATTGACAACTATGACCTTTAACTTTAGGTGTGCACAAGTAGACACTTAAACTTGTATAAAATCGAGCAAATCGACACATTCGTCCCCCATGGTACCCTACATGGTAATTTTGTATCCTACGTGGCATCCTACGTGTATTATGCCATGTAGGACACTTGCAAGTTTAATTGTCTACTCGTGCACGTTCAAAGTTGGAGGGCATAGTTGTTCGTTGAAGCCAATTAAGAATCATGTTTATGTATTATGTCATTTAAAAACTCACATAACTAACACACGTATAAATTATGATGAAGGGAAAATATGAATTGGGTAATGTTAAATGACCAGAAAATTTGGCTAGAATTTGGTCTGAAATTTAAAAAGTCTATAATATCCTTTTTATTTTAAAATAAATTGAGCCTTTTTCCATTTTTGAATTAAAAAGATATTAAAGTTAAAAGGGTAAAAATGTTTGGGTAAAATAACATATTAATAACATAGTGTGAAATATGTTATTTTACCATTCTGACCAAATTTTCTAGCTAAAAAGAATTTTTCCATATGAATTATTTCATACCAGATAGAAAATGGAATAATTAATTATATGAATGATTAACTATCACATATTTATTTTCTGCATAAAATAATTAATGTACATAGATTTTCTCATATAACTAATCAATGTACTATTTTATGCATGAATAAATTATGTAAATTTAATTATTCACATATTAGTTATTATATTTGCTATATCTCTAATATAAAATAATGTATAAATTCTTTAACCTATATACCAATCAGTTATACTTACCAAAAAATGTTACAATATTGTACTATTACTTTGACTATTATTTTTAAATTATAGAAAAAGTTAAACAAATAACAATAGGAAGTAGTAAACCGTATCTCAAAGTTTTTTTTTTCTTTTTAGGTTTTAATAATTCTATAGGCTCAATAAGCCTAACACTTAAATTATTAAGACGTGTTAATATGTTTTAAATTTTTTGAACTTACCTAATCTTATATTTTTACATTCTTTGAAGAAGAAATCAAGATTAGAATACAAGTCAGATGAGTCAGTGCCATATGTTTATCAAGCATGCACACATAATTAATTATGTAAAATTTTCAACTATATATTAATAAAAGATTATGTCAACATAATAAATTATATTAATCACTACTGTTAATAACTTATTGTTTAAGTTACTATATAAGTTTGAACAGGTCAAATGGACCAAATACACATATTTGTGGTACTACTCTATCATTGATATTTTATATTCTCCTATCATAAAATCTTTAGTAATACTCATTTATCTTAATTTATATAATGTAATTTTATTTAATTTTTAGTTTAAGAAAGAAAAAAAATTAAAATTTGTGGTCGAAAATAAATCACAGCACAATTATAAATAATTTCATTTAGGGTAAAATACATATCTAAAGTTAAATTGTTACTAAATATAGAAATGTATCATTTTTTTGAACTGAATAAAAAAAAACTTTACATAAATTGAAACAAAGAAAATAATATTTATTCTATAGGATTGTTTGGTATGAGGAATAAGAAGAGAAAAAATATGTATGTATCAAATTTAGTATTATTTGGTCTCTTATTTAATAGTGTTTCAATTTACAATATATATTAATTCTACACCTTATTTCATACTATTTTTTAAAATATGTCATTAAATATTATCTTTATATTATATTCAGTGCTATTCTAATATCAAACCACCACTAAATTCTTTAAGTTTTGGTTGAAAAAGTCAGAAAGTCAACATAAAAAGACTTTAGCTATTTAATTCAATCATACGTACCAATACACCACTTGAATAAGATTAATAGAATGTCTAATTATAAAATCATGATGTGACTTATTTAACTAAAATTATGATGTGACTTATTTAACTAAAATTATGATGTGACTTTATAGTATATATCATGAAAAGCTTTTAGCACTGTTAAAAAATTTCACACGTCTTTATTTAAAAAATAAAATATAAAAATTGGAGGAGATTATTATTGAGTGAGAGCATATATATTTGTCTATAACTTGTTTAAATTCATTTTATTCTAAAAAAAAGTTATTTTTTTTAAAGAAAAGTTCAACACAAATAACAATTTGTGTTTGGCCATATTATTTAAAAAAATGCTTTCATTTGGTTTCTTTTTATATTCTATAATATTTTCAAAAAGTACTTTTAAGTATCAAGTTACCAAAAAGGAAATATATTTATGTATAAATAAGAAGAAAATGCATTTTCCATTTAAGAAGTTAAATTTGAGAGTTATTATAAATGAAATAGACTGTTTAATTTGTAATTATGCATGCATTTTTACAACATCACAAAGAAAATGAGTTTAAATATTTAAGATGCGTCAATTTTAGTTTTATCGATTTTGAACGGATTGCATAGCTAAAATTGATCCAAGAGTGGTTGCCCGAATATTATTTGTCAAAAAATAATAGTGTGCATAGAGACAATAACACCGTGTATACAAGTCGAAAATAACATTTTAAAGATATAGAAAATTTTAAATACTCCTACAAAAATTTCTAGTTACGCCATGTTTGACATTAATAGTTTTGATATTATCATGGCTTTACACACGTAGCAAACATATATATACAACCAAATTAATGTGATTCCACTTTTAGACATTTGGAGATAAATTTTTAAATATTAATGTAACTCATATTCTTTTTATGTTTATAGTATTTCCAAAAGAAAAAAAGAGATTTAGGGTTATAGATGATAAAGTCATAATTGATATTCGAGTTTATCATTAGTTGGGAGATTTTATTACTATTAGGTTAAATTAATCGATAATAATATATAACTTTTTACATAGACGATAATATGAAAAACAGAGTCACAATTTATTACAACGTAACCCAAAAAAAACTCTTTATGTTATCAATTCATATATACATATATACATACCTGCTGCAGCAGCACCAACAACATCTCTCTTCGAGTCACGAGTATGAAGAACCAACCTAGTCTTATAGTTAGAGCCATCAAAGCTATAAAAGTCTGATAAAGCCATAGATATACAACTCAAACCCATTTTTCCAAACCATTCATCCATGTCCAACAAAACTCCTACATTTATGGAAACTATTGATGATTTATTTTGTGCCATGGTCATTTCCATGGAGAAAAATATAATTAAACATAACAAGAAAAAAGAGAAGGAAATTGATGAGAAAATAATGGATTTTCTTGTTTTATTTCTCATCTTGACAAAAAGAAACCTTTGAATCTTTGTTTAGTTGGACATCACTTAATTTATTTATATAGAGAGAGGGAGACTTGACCAAAAACAAATATATCATTACATATATATATATATATATAGTTGGACATGACTTAAGTTATTTATATATAGAGAGGGAGACTTGACCAAAAACAAATATACCATTATGTGTGTGTATATATATATCTGTTGGATATTATATATTAATATATATAACTATATATATATATATGTGTGTGTTGGATATTATATAAAGTAATATAAAAATATGTATATGTGTGTTGGATATTATATATTAATATATAAAAATATATATATGTGTTGGATATTATTTTGGCAGACGGTTAGTTATTTTAATTTTTTTCTCTCATCTTGACAAAAAGAAGCCTTTTAATTGAATCTTTGATTAGTTGAACATGACTTGAATTTTTATAGAGAGTGGGGGGAAGACTTGACTAAAAAAATATATATATATATAAAATAAAATAAATAAATATATATATATATATGTATGTGATATTATTTTGGTTGCCAATCATTTCTTTTAATTGTTCTTTTAATAATAAATAAGTTCACCTACAAAGGTTAGGTATTTGGGGTTAATTTTAAAAGTATCGGTACTAAGAAGAATTTTCAACTATTTTAATGTTTATGTGTCTTTCATATATAGAGTAATTAATGATAAAGCGTATTTCAGATTTAAATTTTATGGCGTCAATTATTTATGAATTTTTAGAATCTCTAAAATTGAACCTGCTATATTAACATTAAAGTTATGACTTCATCAAATCTATGAGTTATAATAATTTTAGTATTACAAAAAAGAAACTAATTATATATACATATACTAACATATACAATTAGATGATCTTTAATAGATAAATATAAAAAAAATTAATAGTGTGTATACACACATTTCACATTCAAAAATATTGAATTTGAAGATCTATCAAAAAATATTTCTCTATCTTCAAAAAGAAAAAAAGTGTACGCATATATCAATTACTCTAAACTCTAGTTATAAAATAGGAATAGATATGTTATTGTTCACCTCCTTCAAACTCCGTCCTCGACTACATTGATTCTTGATCCTGATCAAAGGTGAAGCTAAAATTTAAGTTATGAATTAGACATTATGAAATATCTTTATCTTAGATTATATATTTATATTTAAAAAATTATTCAATATGCACAAATAATTTATTTGAATATATAATAATTTTATGTTACAACTAGTTCTGTGTGACTCTTCAATATGCATAAATATTCCTCTTACTTTTCTCTCCCTCTTTTCTAATTTCAACAGTCAAAAGTTTTAGTTGGTCAAAGCCAAAAATCAAGTCCAATTTTTAAGGAAACAACTAATGTAAGTTACTAAATAAATGACTTTCATATTAGAAGCCAAACCCTAACAAATATTTTTTATATATTTATTTTAATTTGTGTGACATTATATATGATTATATAAAATCATGTAATCGCATGATTTAAAATAACATAATCTATAAGAATTTCTATTATTTAAATTAATTACATAAACTTATTTTCTCTTATCTTTTAATATTTAAATACATCACTCTACCTCATAAATGTTTTTTCGTATTGATTGTCTTCTTATGTAAATAAATTCCTTGAGAGAGAAGGAAAAACAAAATCAATAAATGATTTTCCATGTTGATTGTCTCCTACCTATCTCAACACGTCATCCCCCATAAAATTCACCGAAAATTATATATAAATGCTCTTGAAATGATATATATTTTCACACCTACCACTTATAAAACATAAATAAGCAATCTATTTTTTTTTCCAGAAAATATTTTTATTCTACCAAAATTACAAAACTTCTCATTTTATTCTTAATAATGACATGATTTAGTTACATATTGAACAAGTAATAAGAATGACATGTGTTAAGCGAAGTGTTGATAAAAAATTTGTAATGGAAGGTTAGTTTATTTTGGTGGGCGGATCTAATGTATTGGTGTCAGATTCTTTTGAACTCAATATTTTTCAACTCAATGCAAAAAATTATATGCGATTTTATTTTTAAGTTTCAATAAATACTAGATATAACAATGTATTAATTACTTTGATATTGTTATTAATTATTATAAGTAGAAAATTAATTTTATTTTTTCATAACGATCATTATAGATTAAGCATCATCTTTGATATTCTATTTAGTATCCAATATCAGACTTTAGAATCTAACCAATTTGGATGCATGTGATAAAATATTCTCTTTCAAAAGCAATTTAATAATCAGCCCTCATGGCATCATTTAGTACTAATTAATTATCACTCTACCTTAGCTTTTGATGGTAGAGAATTACTTATTAGACACTCCCTCCGTTAAAAAAGAATAACGTAGTTTGACTTAAAACGGAGAATAAGAAAAGAAAGAAGACTTTTTAATTTTGTAATTCTAAATTAAAGTTATGTCAAATGTAACAAAATGCCCTTTAATTTTGTGGTCTTAAAGCATATCACGTGGAAAGTTAAAGTTAAAGTGTTGCAAAAAAAAAGGTCATTTTTTTAAAAATAGATTAAAAAAAATAGGTTATTCTTTTTTAAACGAAGGGAAGGGAATATAAAACTTGTTTTGTACTTTTGTTGTGTGACTAAGTTTCTTGTAGATCTTGCAATACTTGAAAAGATTTTTGATGTTAACATTGTTGAAAAATGTGAAATAACTAAGGTTGAAATACAACTTTGTAGACTTTTCTTTTATGTTTTACCAATTGCAAACTAAAGATTTTTTATTTTTTTTAATGGCTCATCATATCACAGAAGTTTCCTTAAAGTAACTCTTAATATTGCCGGACCTTTGTTGTTGATGTATACACATAAAAACACTATTTAGTCCATACTATTTTGTGATTATTTTCAATATATTTTGAATATCAAATTATACAAAAATAAAAAATAAAAAAAAATGTAATGTGGTTTATAAGAAACCTAATTTGATTCACTAATTCTTTGTACATTTGGCTAGTCATTTTTTTTTTTGTCACTCTTTAATTTAAGGAAAACAATGTTATGTTGATATGTTTGTACATTTGGAAGTTCTTGGTTAGTTGAGAGTTTGATTCTTCTACATCCTCTTTCCTATTTTCCTTGTCCCTCCCCACAAAATAAAAAAATAAAAAAATATTAGTACGTAATTATAAATTCATAACGATATTTAAGTCATCAACAAAAATTGTGACAAGATGAATGACATGACTCTATCTTTAACCAAAGATTTCTGTTTCGAGTCTGAGTGATGAAAATAATACTTATAGGAATTGTTCTACCTTCCTTAGGAATCGAATTCGAATTTTTGGGTTGTAGACACAATATCTCATCCGTCCCCACACATCCTTTTTGTTCCTTTAGGTGTTTACTTTTGACCAATTCAATGTCTCTAGTCTCTAGATTTTATATGCTTAATACTAAGATACTCGACGTGATTTGCTTATTATAGTCGATCTCAACAAAATATTCACTATATTAAATTATAAAATGTAAATAATAAAAAAAGATACAAGTATAATCTTTCAATGATAGTAATATCTTTATATACTATTATTTGTGGACATTTGGTTAACCAATTAAAAATAATTATATTTGCTAGTCAAAAATACAAAACTCTTGTTAGTAATAATACGATTAAGTATGTATACTAAATCATGGAAGTTAGCCTCAGGTTTAATCTTCATGTTTGTTGCTTAGTTTCAAGCTTCTTCGTATATTTACTTCTGATCAAATTTTAAATTTCTTTATTGAAAATTTTAACTTCATTACTGCCATGAAATTTAACGATAAGCTTATTTAATATTAATTCAAGATATATCAACACATATAATTCTCAATTAGTTGATTATTACTTGAATTATTATTTTGTTAATGGGAGTTTGATTCTTATAATCCCCTTTCTTATTTCCCTCTACCCCTACCCGTACCCCCAATTTAAAAAAGAAAAAATGTCAAAACATCCATTATAAATATTTAATGATGTCTAGGTCATCACCAAGGATTGTGATGAGATGGTTATGATACCTTCATCTCTAATCAGAGGTTTTGGGTTCGAGTCCCAGAAATGAAAATAATTCTTGGATGGATTGATTTACCTTCCTCGGGGCTCGAATTCAGAATTTCTGATTGTAGATAAAAGTATCTCATTCATCCCAACACATCCTTTTTCCTTTAGGCTTTTTACTTTTAAACAGTATCTTAATATATTTAAAAACCATAACAAATTATCTTCTTGTAGTCAATCTCAAACATATCTTTTAATAGAAAAAAAAATTAACCAATTCATAAAAAAAATAGTTTAAGAATTATAACAAATCATCATAAAAATAAAAATAAAGGAAAACAAAAGTATGGAAACCCACGAATAACATAACGGATTAAATTTTATGTAATAACTAAAGAAAAAATTAAAACTTAATTTACTTTGCTCATTCGTCTGAACCTTTACTAAAATTTTAAAATTGTATATAATATAAAATTTACTATGATCATTTTTCGAAGTAATTTTAATATATAAAATTTTACAGTTTTCTTATTTAGAGACATAAGAATGTATAAAATCATCTTTCCATATTTTCATGTTCGTATATAAATATCTCATATTATAATTGATTATAATCTTCACCATAATTTTTTTATAACCATTAAAGAATTACGATATATATATATATATATATATATATATATATATATATATATATATATATATATATTTGTCAATATATCCTTTTATAAATTTACAATGTTATCTAAGTCAACACCAAGGGTTGTAGATGAGATGGATATGATGTATTTATCTTTAACCAGAAGTCTCGGGTTCGAATCTCAAGAATGAAAATAATTCTTGTAGGGAGTTGATTACCTTCCATTAGACTCAAATCCGAGACCTCTGGTTATGGATGAAAGTATTCCATTCATCCCGTCACATCCTTAATTTTTATTGGCTACGAGTTCAATATCTCTCGTACTCAATCTCAATAAAATGTTACTATTTTAAGTGTTAAAACGTAAAAAAATAATTAAAAAAATACAAATGTAATCTTATAATGAAATATCTTCATATTATGGACATATCTGGTCAACCAACTAAAAATAATTACATTACTAGTCAAATATACAAAATGAATGAGCCAAAGAAATTTTTGAAAATCTATATATTTAAAACTTATGAAAGAAATATTAGAAATCACATTAATTAACAACTTAAAATATTTAAAACATATAAAATATTTTATTATTGAATAAAATTTGTCTGAGTCGCAAAATCTCATATGTGTTATATAAGTTTGGACATAAGGAATAAAGATATTTCTGATAATTTATCTTATTACATATTATATTAAAATTACTATAAATTATAATAAATTAATAACTTAAAATAATTTTAAAATTATAAAACGATTATGATCAAAGAAAAAAAAATATAAATAATATATGCTTGTTCATTAAATCTTAGCTAATTATTGTATCACATAGATTTTCCACATCATGAGTTAGTCATCACTACTTGCTTAGTAAAAAATTTCCACATCATGAGTTAGCCATCACTACTTGGTTGGTAAAAAGAATAATGCACGAGTACTCTCTCAACATATACTTGAAATTTTAAAGATATATATTATAAAAATAATAATTTTTAACGATATTAAATATTGACACTAATAAGGAGTATTAATGTTTTTACCGACATTAGTTAAGTGCCATTAGAATCAATGTCGCTAAAGACTTTAGGGACATATGTAAAGAGTGACAATTGCCGCTAAAAATACATATTTAACGGCAATTATAAATTAAATACCGTTACTGGTCATTTTTGCTGTAGTGACACTTATACTATACTAAGTTCTATTACCTTCCTGAATTTATTTTATTAATAATTTTCTACTCCTTTTCAACCTATGTGACACTATATTGTGAGTCCAATGTTGGTTGATTTTTTTTTCCAAGCTAGTGTCAGGTAGACCGAAAAGGGGTAGAAAATTATTTATAAAATAAGTTTAGAAGGGTAATAAAATCTTAGTATAATATAATTGTGTCTTTGAAATTTCGGACATAGGTTAAAGAGGTACTTCTGCATTTTCTCGAAATAAAATAAATGAATTAAAAATCTATTGAAAGATTGCATTCAATTATTCAAAGTCATCACAATTCATAAGAGCCAAGAAATATTGCTGAATAGTCATTATCCAATACCAACTTATTAAAATTGAATAAATTTCAGAACTACATCCAATTCAATGAAATAGTAGCTTATTAAGTGGTATTAATAAAATTAAAGTGGGTTAACATTTAATATAATATTATTTATGATAGAAACATCATAAAAATAAAATTAACTATTGATGAGTGATAGAAAGGAATAAGAAGATACAATATATGTGTGCCCTCGGTATAAATTACAAATTGCAATTTTTTTAAAAAAATAGACAAAATGTTAAATCAATCAAAATTTCTTATCTACAATGACTCAACTATTTTTATTTTTTATTTTTTATTTACCAAAAGTGGGCATTCAACAATATATATTTGTCAATACACCGTTTTATAAATTTACAATGTTGTCTAAGTCAACACCAAGGGTTGTAGGCGAGATGGATATGATGTCTTTATCTTTGACCAGAAGTCTCGGGTTCGAATCTCAAGGATGAAAATAATTCTTGTAGGGAGTTGATTACCTTCATCAGACTCAAATCCGAGACCTCTGGTTATGGATAAAAGTATTCCATTCATCCCGTTACATCCTTAATTTTTATTGGCTACGAGTTCAGTATCTCTAGTCTTTAGGTTTTACGATATATCTCAATCAAAAATATAAAAGATAAATTATTGACTCAACTCATTTTAATTTTAATTTTATCCATTTCTCGTAGTCAATCTCAATAAAATGTTACTATTTTTAGTATTAAAACGTAAAATTTAAAAAAATACAAATGTAATATTATAATGAAATATTTTCATATACTATAATTTATGGTCATATCTGGTCAACCAACTAAAAAGAATTACATTTACTAGTCAAATATACAAAATGAATGAGCCAAAGAAATTTTTAAAAATCTATATATTAAAACTTATGAAAGAATATTTTAAATCACATTAATTAAAATTTTAAAATATTTTTAAAATACATAAAATATTTTATCATCAAACAAATTTTTCTGACTCTCAATATCTAATATATGTCGTATAAATTGGGACATAAGGAATAAAGACATTTCTAGTAATTTAAGTAATTATATATTACATAAAATTACTAAAAATATTTTTATTCCTTATGTCTCAATTTATATAGCATTTTTAATAATTTATGTAATTACATATTACTTAAAATTACTAGAAATCACAATAATTAACAACTTAAAATAATTTAAAATTAGAAAAGAATTATGATCAAAGAAAAAATTGATTGACTGTCAAAAATCTATAGTATTACATTAATTAAAATAGAAATTATATGGTATATTAAGTATGTGCTGACACTAACTTTTATATCTAACTTATTATACATTAGTCACCATAATAGATACTTTAGAATATCTAGAAATTGAAGTCCCCAACTAAAAAGGAAAATATTATACTTTTATTTAATATTTTAAAATAATATATTCTTGTTAATTAAATCTTAGCTAATTATTATATCACATAGATTTTCCACATCATGAATTAGTCAACACTACTTGCTTGACAACTTTTCAGAAATAAATATATTGAAAGATTGCATTCAATTATTCAAAGTCATCACAACTCATAAGAGCCAAAAATATTGTTGAAAGTCATTATCAAATACCAACTTATTAAAATTGAATAAATTTCAAAAGTACATTGAATTTAATTATGTTACAGTAAGCCAATTCAATGAAATAGTAGCTTATCAAGTGGTATTAATAAAATTAAAGTGGGATAACATTTAAAATAATATAATTATATTTTTATAATAGAAACATCATAAAAATAAAATGACTAGGGATAAGTGATAGAAAGGAATAAGAAGATACAATATATGCATGTGCTCTCGGTCTAAACTCCAAATTACTTTTTTTTTTTTTTAAAATAGACAAAATGTTCATTTAGTCAAAATTTCTTATCTACAATGACTCTAACTATTTTTAATTTTATTTTTATTTTTTTTAATCAAAAGTGGACATTCAACAATTTTCAAGTGCAAACGAAGTGTATAAATCATTTCAAGTGAATAATATATTAATAGACTTGAAGTATTTAGAAGAGCCAATATTAACATTTTGGGATTGTTTAAAGGAGATTTAAGTTGGTTGGGATTCAAATCTGCAATGTATACTTTATTGTAACAACGGTGTTGTAGAGTATATACATCTTAATATATAGTTATATATCATCTATCATGATCGTTAATCGTATAATTGAAATATCTTCATATTATGGACATATCTGGTCAACCAACTAAAAATAATTACATTACTAGTTCAAATATACAAGATGAATGAGCCAAAGAAATTTTTGAAAAGTCATATATTAAAACTTATTATGAAGAAATATTAGTAAATCAGTAGAAACATAATTAACAACTTAAAAATATTTAAAACTATATAAAATATTTATTATTTGAATAAATGCTGGTCGCAAAATCTCAATGTGTATATAAGTTTGGACATAAGGAATAAAGATATTTTCTTGATAATTTATTCTCTGATACATATTATAGTGTAAAATAGCTTATAAATTATAATAAATTAATAACTGAAAAATTAATTTTAAATTATAGTGATATGATCAAGAAAAAAAATAAATAATGTAATTGCGTTTCTTAAATCTAGCTTATAGGATGTATCACATTAGATTTCCCACATTGTAGTTAGTTCATCTACTACTTGCTTAGTATAATAAATTCCCACGTTTGATAGTTAGCTCCATCACTACTTGGTTGTAAAAAGAATAAGTCCACGTGAGTACTCGCTCAACATATCTGCTTGAGAATTGTTAAAGATAGTTATATATTAGTAAAATAATAATTTTAATCGATATCTAAATATTGACATTAATAAGCGAGTATTAAGGTATTTTACCGACATTAGTTAAGTTGCCCGTTGATGAGTAATACATAGGTCGCTATAAGACTGTGTAGTGGACATATGTAAAGATGACAAATTGCCGGCTAAAGAATACGGAGGTATAGACCGGCAATTATAAATAAAATACGCGTACTGGTCATTATGTGCATGTAGTGACAGTTATTATCCTGGATATACTCACAGTTGTATTACTTTCCTGAAAGTTATTATTAATTGTTATAATAAGTTTTCTATGGTCTCCTTCAAACCTATGTTGACACTATTTTGTGGGGATCCAATGCTGGTTGAGTTTTTTATTTTCCAAGCTCCTTGTTTTGTACTTTTGTTGTGTGACTAAGTTTCTTGTAGATCTTGCAATACTTGAAAAGATTTTTGATGTTAACATTGTTGAAAAATGTGAAATAACTAAGGTTGAAATACAACTTTGTAGACTTTTCTTTTATGTTTTACCAATTGCAAACTAAAGATTTTTTATTTTTTTTAATGGCTCATCATATCACAGAAGTTTCCTTAAAGTAACTCTTAATATTGCCGGACCTTTGTTGTTGATGTATACACATAAAAACACTATTTAGTCCATACTATTTTGTGATTATTTTCAACGTATTTTGAATATCAAATTATACAAAAATAAAAAATAAAATAAAATGTAATGTGGTTTATAAGAAACCTAATTTGATTCACTAATTCTTTGTACATTTGGCTAGTCATTCTTTTCTTTTTTTCTCACTCTTTAATTTAAGGAAAACAATGTTATGTTGATATGTTTGTACATTTGGAAGTTCTTGGTTAGTTGATTCTTCGATTTTTTTTATGAGAGTTTGATTCTTCTACATCCTCTTTCCTATTTTCCTTGTCCCTCCCCACAAAATAAAAAAATAAAAAATTATTAGTACGTCAATTATAAATTCATAACGATATCTAAGTCATCAACAAGAACTGTGACAAGATGGATGACATGACTCTATCTTTAATCAAAGATTTCTGTTTCGAGTTTGAGTGATGAAAATAATACTTATAGGAATTGTTCTACCTTCCTTAGAAATCGAATTCGAATTTTTGGGTTGTAGACACAATATCTCATCCGTCCCCACACATCCTTTTTGTTCCTTTAGGTGTTTACTTTTGACCAATTCAATGTCTCTAGTGTCTAGATTTTATATACTTAATACTAAGATACTCGACGTGATTTGCTTATTATAGTCAATCTCAATAAAATATTCACTATATTAAATTATAAAATGTAAATAATAAAAAAAGATACAAGTATAATCTTTCAATGATAGTAATATCTTTATATACTATTATTTGTGGACATTTGGTTAACCAATTAAAAATAATTATATTTGCTAGTGAAAAATACAAAACTCTTGTTAGTAATAATACGATTAAGTATGTATACTAAATCATGGAAGTTAGACTCAGGTTTAATCTTCAGGTTTGTTGCTTAGTTTCAAGCTTCTTCGTATATTTACTTCTGATCAAATTTTAAATTTCTTTATTGAAAATTTTAACTTCATACTGCCATGAAATTTAACGATAAGCTTATTTAATATTAATTCAAGATATATCAACACATAAAATTCTCAATTAGTTGATTATTACTTGAATTATTATTTTGTTAATGGGAGTTTGATTCTTATAATCCCCTTTCTTATTTCCCTCTACCCCTACCCCTACCCCCAATTTAAAAAAGAAAAAATGTCAAAACATCCATTATAAATATTTAATGATGTCTAGGTCATCACCAAGGATTGTGATGAGATGGTTATGATACCTTCATCTCTAATCAGAGGTTTCGGGTTCGAGTCCCAGAAATGGAAATAATTCTTGGATGGATTGATTTACCTTCCTCGGGGCTCGAATTCAGAATTTTTGATTGTAGATAAAAGTATCTCATTCATCCCAACACATCCTTTTTCCTTTAGGCTTTTTACTTTTAAGCAGTATCTTAATATATTTAAAAACTATAACAAATTATCTTCTTGTAGTCAATCTCAAACATATCTTTTAATAGAAAAAAAAATAACCAATTCATAAAAAAAATAGTTTAAGAATTATAACAAATCATCATAAAAATAAAAATAAAGGAAAACAAAAGTATGGAAACCCACGAATAACATAACGGATTAAATTTTATGTAATAACTAAAGAAAAAATTAAAACTTAATTTACTTTGCTCATTCGTCTGAACCTTTACTAAAGTTTTAAAATTGTATATAATATAAAATTTACTATGATCATTTTTCGAAGTAATTTTAATATATAAAATTTTACAGTTTTCTTATTTAGAGACATAAGAATGTATAAAATCATCTTTCCATATTTTCATGTTCGTATATAAATATCTCATATTATAATTGATTATAATCTTCACCATAATTTTTTTATAACCATTAAAGAATTACGATATATATATATATATATATATATATATATATATATATATATATATATATATATATATATATATTTGTCAATATATCCTTTTATAAATTTACAATGTTATCTAAGTCAACACCAAGGGTTGTAGATGAGATGGATATGATGTATTTATCTTTAACCAGAAGTCTCGGGTTCGAATCTCAAGAATGAAAATAATTCTTGTAGGGAGTTGATTACCTTCCATTAGACTCAAATCCGAGACCTCTGGTTATGGATGAAAGTATTCCATTCATCCCGTCACATCCTTAATTTTTATTGGCTACGAGTTCAATATCTCTCGTACTCAATCTCAATAAAATGTTACTATTTTAAGTGTTAAAACGTAAAAAAATAATTAAAAAAATACAAATGTAATCTTATAATGAAATATCTTCATATTATGGACATATCTGGTCAACCAACTAAAAATAATTACATTACTAGTCAAATATACAAAATGAATGAGCCAAAGAAATTTTTGAAAATCTATATATTTAAAACTTATGAAAGAAATATTAGAAATCACATTAATTAACAACTTAAAATATTTAAAACATATAAAATATTTTATTATTGAATAAAATTTGTCTGAGTCGCAAAATCTCATATGTGTTATATAAGTTTGGACATAAGGAATAAAGATATTTCTGATAATTTATCTTATTACATATTATATTAAAATTACTATAAATTATAATAAATTAATAACTTAAAATAATTTTAAAATTATAAAATGATTATGATCAAAGAAAAAAAAATATAAATAATATATGCTTGTTCATTAAATCTTAGCTAATTATTGTATCACATAGATTTTCCACATCATGAGTTAGTCATCACTACTTGCTTAGTAAAAAATTTCCACATTATGAGTTAGCCATCACTACTTGGTTGGTAAAAAGAATAATGCACGAGTACTCTCTCAACATATACTTGAAATTTTAAAGATATATATTATAAAAATAATAATTTTTAACGATATTAAATATTGACACTAATAAGGAGTATTAATGTTTTTACCGACATTAGTTAAGTGCCATTAGAATCAATGTCGCTAAAGACTTTAGGGACATATGTAAAGAGTGACAATTGCCGCTAAAAATACATATTTAACGGCAATTATAAATTAAATACCGTTACTGGTCATTTTTGCTGTAGTGACACTTATACTATACTAAGTTCTATTACCTTCCTGAATTTATTTTATTAATAATTTTCTACTCCTTTTCAACCTATGTGACACTATTTTGTGAGTCCAATGCTGGTTGATTTTTTTTTTCCAAGCTAGTGTCAGGTAGACCGAAAAGGAGTAGAAAATTACTTATAAAATAAGTTCAGAAGGGTAATAAAATCTTAATATAATATAATTGTGTCTTTAAAATTTCGGACATAAGTTGAAGAGGTACTTCTGCATTTTCTCGAAATAAAATAAATGAATTAAAAATCTATTGAAAGATTGCATTCAATTATTCAAAGTCATCACAATTCATAAGAGCCAAGAAATATTGCTGAATAGTCATTATCCAATACCAACTTATTAAAATTGAATAAATTTCAGAACTACATCCAATTCAATGAAATAGTAGCTTATTAAGTGGTATTAATAAAATTAAAGTGGGATAACATTTAAAATAATATTATTTATGATAGAAACATCATAAAAATAAAATTAACTATTGATGAGTGATAGAAAGGAATAAGAAGATACAATATATGTGTGCCCTCGGTATAAATTACAAATTGCAATTTTTTTTAAAAAAATAGACAAAATGTTAAATCAATCAAAATTTCTTATCTACAATGACTCAACTATTTTTATTTTTTATTTTTTATTTACCAAAAGTGGGCATTCAATAATATATATTTGTCAATACACCGTTTTATAAATTTACAATGTTGTCTGAGTCAACACCAAGGGTTGTAGGCGAGATGGATATGATGCCTTTATCTTTGACCAGAAGTCTCGGGTTCGAATCTCAAGGATGAAAATAATTCTTGTAGGGAGTTGATTACCTTCATCAGACTCAAATCCGAGACCTCTGATTATGGATAAAAGTATTCCATTCATCCCGTTACATCCTTAATTTTTATTGGCTACGAGTTCAGTATCTCTAGTCTTTAGGTTTTACGATATATCTCAATCAAAAATATAAAAGATAAATTATTGACTCAACTCATTTTAATTTTAATTTTATCCATTTCTCGTAGTCAATCTCAATAAAATGTTACTATTTTTAGTATTAAAACGTAAAATTTAAAAAAATACAAATGTAATATTATAATGAAATATTTTCATATACTATAATTTATGGTCATATCTGGTCAGCCAACTAAAAAGAATTACATTTACTAGTCAAATATACAAAATGAATGAGCCAAAGAAATTTTTAAAAATCTATATATTAAAACTTATGAAAGAATATTTTAAATCACATTAATTAAAATTTTAAAATATTTTTAAAATACATAAAATATTTTATCATCAAACAAAATTTTCTGACTCTCAATATCTAATATATGTCGTATAAATTGGGACATAAGGAATAAAGACATTTCTAATAATTTACGTAATTATATATTACATAAAATTACTAGGAATGTCTTTATTCCTTATGTCCCAGTTTATATGGCATTTCTAGTAATTTATGTAATTATATATTACTTAAAATTATTAGAAATCACAATAATTAACAACTTAAAATATTTTAAAATTAGAAAAGAATTATGATCAAAGAAAAAATTGATTGACTGTTAAAAATCTATAGTATTACATTAATTAAAATAGAAATTATATGGTATATTAAGTATGTGCTGACACTAACTTTTATATCTAACTTATTATACATTAGTCACCATAATAGATACTTTAGAATATCTAGAAATTGAAGTCCCCAATTAAAAAGGAAAAATATTATACTTTTATTTAATATTTTAAAATAATATATGCTTGTTAATTAAATATTTGCTAATAATTATATCATATGGATTTTCCACATCATGAATTAGTCAACACTACTTGCTTGACAACTTTTCATAAATAAATATATTGAAAGATTGCATTCAATTATTCAAAGTCATCACAACTCATAAGAGCCAAGAAATATTGTTGAATAGTCATTATCAAACACCAACTTATTAAAATTGAATAAATTTCAAAAGTACATTGAATTTAATTATGTTACATTAAGCCAATTCAATGAAATAGTAGCTTATCAAGTGGTATTAATAAAATTAAAGTGGTGATAACATTTAAAATAATATAATTATAATAAAAACATCATAAAATAAAGTAACTAGGGATAAGTGGTAGAAAGGAATTTTATTTTATTTTATTTTTTTACCAAAAATGGGCATTCAACAATTTTCAAGTGCAAGTGAAGTGCAATTTGTGAATCATTTCAAGTGAATAATATATCAGTAGACTTGAAGTATTTAGAGGAGCCAATATCAACATTTTGAGATTGTTTAGAGGAGATTTAAGTTGGTTGGGATTCAAATATGCAATGTATACTTTATTCTAATAACGGTGTATGTAGAGTATATACATCTTTAATATATAGTTATATATCATCTATCATGATCGGTATACACTATTTATACAAATCGATATATTACATATGCATATCAATATGGTATATATACATACATATAGTCATTTTGTTGAAACTATTTGACCGAACTTATAAATAGATCTCTGAACTTGTTGGGTTTTTTTCTCAGGTACCTCAACTATGTCATTTTCCTATTGAATCATTGAACCACCCATAATTTGTTTCTTTTAAACACTGTTGATTGATTTTGATCGGTTTTTCTATTGTAATTATCTTCAATTGTGTTTGTATTGTAATGATTTTGATTGAAGGAATGAAAACAAACTGTGTGAATCTCAGTTGTTCTCTAACGTGTTCAAATGACTTGAAGTAAAACACAAGTATTCTCGAATATTTTCATTATCAATTGAACTAATTAGTTCTGGAACAACATATGTACCCTCTATCAATACGCCTCGCAAAATTTGATTCCACACCAGCCAACAACGTTTGTGTAAAAGGAACAAATTATGAATGGTTCAATGATTCAATAAGCAAATAGCATATGTGAGGTACCTGAGGGGAAAAAACCCAACAAGTTTAGTAACCTGTTTATATGTATTTAGCCAAACTATTTTTTGTTGCATGTACATACATTGCTAATTTGGACTTTTTTTTATGTAAATGAAAATTTGACTATATTTATTACAAATAAAACTACTTTATTGTACATTTATGAAATCTACTCATTAACCTAGTTATAATTAAGTTGAAACTTGAAGATGTTTTTTCACTTCTCATAATAAGATTATTAATGACATTTTTTTTTACATTGACATTATACAAATATGTAATTATAACGTGAATTGAGGATATAATAGAACCCTAAAATCAAGTAAAATTTCATGACATGTCTTATTTTGATCACGTTATTTAAATAATATCCTTCTTATGATTCACATCTATTTTGCCAAAAAAAATTAAACATGACAATTCAATTTGGGCAACATGTCATCAATTAACCATCTTGTTAACCAACTATATGCTGCTTGTGTCAAATGAAGTCCATCCCAATTGAAGTGAGTATTAGGGTCATCACACACTAAAACTCCTTGAGAACCACATTTTCTATTTTTATCGTAATTATATTCTCCTCCTATTCCACAACATGCTTTCTGTAGATAATTTTTGTCAAAACCTGAAAATATAGAAGAAAGTTTGTAAATGCATATGGCATTCTTCGCGTTTCCATTTACTCTGACCTCAAAAATAGGAAAAGAAAACGATGCTCTAAGCACATACCAAGAGTGACAGCATTTTGTAGAAACCACATATACGCGTTGTAGTAGTCACCATAAACGAGTGTAATGTTTGTATACTCTTTCTTCATCTCATCAATGGCTTGTTGCAAATGATCATTATAGAAGATCGTCAAATTATTCAAATCTTTCAAGCAATGGTACTCATCGTAAGAAGATGAGTCGTCGTTCATGAATTGCGTTAGGATAGCTGGACCACAACCTTTTGGGAAAGTCCCTGGAACTATAATTCGAGTAGCACCAAAACCAATAACTCTCTAAAAAGTAAGGATGAATCGTTAGGAAACAAACATCTAACAGTTCAGATAAATGAAAGAAACAAATAACGATATAATCATGAAAACGGAGAGATTAAAACTCACTTTAACACCATGAATGATGGTATGAACAATATGTGGAACTAATCTTCGCAACTCTTCCATGGTTTTACCTTGCGATAAGCCATAAATGATATCATTTCCTCCTATATGTCCAACTAGGAAAAGCGACTTCTTTAACTGTACTGGGCAATCTAGCAAGCAAAAACTATAAAATTTATCAATATGAGTAGATACTGAATCGATCACATCGTTTCCTTAACTGGAAGTACAACAACAACAACTTCATAACAAAAATGTATGTAGATGTTATCACTATTGAATTGAAAGTATTACCGCGGGAGCAGGTAGTCTCGAAATGAGAAGACATCCAATCAAGTTGAATGTCTAATGAACTATTTGTGAAGGACAAAATAATCTTCTTCTCTGCCATGACTTGGGCTGATAAAGCAGTAGCCCCTGCTACTGCAAAATTTGCACCATGTCTAAAATTTGCACTTTTATCCTTATAAGGATTTAGGAGAGGAAGACCAGATTCAAGGGCTGTATGCAAAAACAAAAAATTAAACATACTGATTAGAGCTGATAAAATTTGCTCATGAAATTATAATTCTGACAGGCGGTTCAACATAATTCGAGGCCTGAAGTGAAATTTTAATTAGAGGCCTAAATTTTTTTAAAAAATCATGCGTATTTATTTATTTTTAAAATTTTTTAGATGTAAATTATTACTTAGTATCTTTTTTATAAATGATTTTTCAAATACTTTTAAAATATTATTTTTAAGCAAGATTTTTATCAATTCAACATTGAAAAGATCATTTTATTGAGAAAATTATTATGTGAATCGAAAATATAGTTCTATAAGCAATAAAATGATAAATTTTAAATAAAGATAAGAGTTAGAATTATAAAATCTGATTCAAGAAGTTGATAACTTGATTATCCTACTTTAATATAAAAATTACGAAAAAATAAAAGAATAATTGTAATTACCTTGTTCAACACGTTTCAGCTATTGATTCATATTTTTGACAGAATATTACTCTAACTATCAAAGATTTGAAGAAATAGAGTGCATGAGGAGTTAAAAAAGATTTAAAAAATGTGAGTACTAGCAAAGACAATATATATATACTTTTTATTACGAATAATTAATTATTTTTCATGAAAAAATTAGACATAATTTTTTATTTTATAGAAATTTGAGGCAGTGGCATAAAAGAATATATGGAAGAGCCGGTACTGTAATTCGCCCAACCTGTCTAAGTATGAATTGATAATTGACTCGCTCATTTAGTATCTCATGCCTATGTTTCTCGGACTCTTTTAAAATGTCATTTTTGAAGGATCTGACACGGATACGACATAATTTTTGGAGAGTCCAACAACTTATAAGTCTCAGGCAATCAAAGTTTGATCCCGGATAAATCTTATCTTATCAAAATATTTTTAAGACAAAAAATATTAGGTGATTTTTTTCATCTATCCTAATTTTAACGGACAAAGTTATTGTACCTATTGCTAATAAAAAATGATAAATATCTCGTAAAAAGTAGTTAAAATATGCGAAAACTAACTTCAACATTGTGATTATAAAATCAAAACAAAGAAAAAAAGACATTTGATTATAAAATAATTAATCCAATTAGCAGCCCATGATAGAAATAAATTCAAAATTGTCACTTTTTATCAATTATATATATAAATAATAGCTAGTCGGTTCATGTTTATTAGTATTTTATTAGATGCCCCTTTTCTCTTTCTTTATCTTCAAAGTTGCACATCCATTTTAAAATAAAATATTTATTTTATATACGTTCATAATTTTATTTTTTTTATAAAATGCTTTAAGAAAATGTAAAAGAACATATAAAACAATTGAAATTTAATCTATTTATTAACTTAGCTCATTTCGATCCGTCAAATTAATTTCAACTCGCTTATTTACCATCTATATCTATAATATATATATTATTAGCTACTAGCAATTTAGCAACGAGGATTGAGTTTTACAATACCTATGAAATCAATCATGAGCAATCCATTAGAACAACGCCCAGTTGGTTTATGGAAAAAATTGATTCCATATGGAGATTTTGCACAGGAAGAATGAGATCCACAGTAACTTTCTCTCATACAGTTTCCGGTATCGGAAACTGAATCACCCAATTGATAAATTTTATCAAATTTGCACTTCATCAATCGTCGTTTTCGATGGATTTGTGCTTGTTGAGCATCGATTTTCAGTTGAAACACTGTAAAAATAACTAGAAGAATTACAAGAACTCTGTTAGAGAACGCCATGGCAACCAAAAGTTGTGGGTTTTTAGAGAGAGAATTTGTGCTATTTGTTGGTTTAGTTAACCAATTGTGACCCAAATTTTCTAATTTATCAACTTTTTTTTTCAAACAGCAGCAGCTAAAGTCAAAAAAAAATTAAAAAAAATCATCTGAATCCTCTTCGTCTATTAGTTAGTCAAGTTTTACTACTGAATTATTTTTTTCAGAAAAGGGTCAACATAAACTCCTATACTATCGTCTATTAGTTAGTCAAGTTTTTCCAAACCTTGAGGTACCTCGACTATTTAATTGGATACTTGTTCCCTCTCACCAACATAAATATAGAAATAACGTTGTTCATCAAATAATCGAAGTACCTTAACGATGGAGAATCGTCCCAACCTTAAATAATGATGCATCAAGAACATATCATTAATTCATTATAATCAATCCATCTATGTTCACCACTAGCTTAGATGATTGTCTCTAGAAAGAGAAGTCCATTCAACCACTTTCAAAGACAAAACAAAAACAAACCCAATGTAGTTTCAAAAACGAGGATAGAGTGTACACAGACCTTACACTTATTTTGAGAAAGTAGAAATGTTGTTTTCAAAAGACCCTTTGGCTCGAGTAACGAACATCAGAGAAGTAAAGATGACATAAAATAATAGGGAAACATAACATAGCATTCAAAAGAGGGAGCATTCTCAACATATTTCACTAATGTGATAACTGAAGCACAGTGAATAACGATGAGTAACAAAAGTCATAAGACAAACAACTACGAGACAAATGCTGCTACTACTACTACTGGTATAAACAGGGCACCAACCTACTACCAAGCCTATCCTGCTAGGAAACGAGACAACGCTCAACTAATCCATACAACCACGACCAAGCCATACTGAGTCATCGAGCCCTGGAGAAAAGCTGGCTAGTCAGTCATTACTACTTACCTTACATGAACGTTCTGCAGAAACATCGTACGTAGGTTTTGAAGTTATATACCAAACATTGGATCAACCAATTTGCATTTTAAATAGTCAACTTGCTTCATTACTGTTCCTCTCTCTTTGCAACCTTTTCAGAATATTTGCCTGCAAAACATCATTTTATATTACACCGTCGAAGCATAGAACTTATACTTGACAAAAGTACATTAGAGCTAAAAGAACACTTACAATGGAATTGTGCAATAGGTATTTCCCCATTCTCGATGAGTTCAAACTTGTAAGCATCTCCTACTCGGAGTCCATGTTCTGCTAAGAATTTTGTCCATCCGCGTATAATTCCAAAATGACGTCCAGCTTTCCCAATCCATACTGACCAACGTCTTTGTGCTTCATCTTTCAGAACCATCTCACACTTTCTATTCATCAATCCACTTGACTTCACAAAATCCAATGGAAGATGCTACCATAAAATTTATTCAATTGAGTCGATTAAGTTAAAGGGACTAGAACAAAAAAAGTTCAAGTCCTATAACTCAACAGTGTACAATTTTGTACACCATCGCGCTAAATTGCCTACATTATTGTATATAATTAACTTCAACCATAACAAAATTTAGTTCCATGACTTACCAAAAGTGCCTTTGTGAAGCAATAAGGTTTAATGGTTGAAATAAAACAAGGATGGTGATCATCACCAGAAGTCGAAGTAACTACTTGTGCATTGAGAAGACTCGTGTTTGATGGTTTTTTCATAATTTCTGCTTATTAAGAAAAACATAGCAAAAGAAAGAAAACTTGATAAGGAAGTGTAAAATTAGGATAAAAAGGAAGATATAACATATATAAGTTTCGATAATTAGCAGGGGACGCTTTCTAAATATGGACCTTTCGTGAACTCTTTTTCAAATTCCAAATCATTTTGGAAGGAAAAAAAAACAGAATAACAACTACTATAACTTAATGCAAACTCAAATTACGGTCTGATATATGAATCCTCACTGAGGATGTCGCTCTATTCAGTGGCGGAGCCACACTATGTTAAGGGGGTTCATCCGAACCCCCTTCGGCGAAAAATTATATTATTTTTATATGGTTAAAATAATATTTTAGGTATATATAGTAGATGTCGAACCCCATTCGGCTATTTCCTATGTCTATTTCTTCTAATTTTGAACCCCCTAATTGAAAATTCTGGCTCCGCCTCTGGCTCTATTGAGAACAAAAATAGAATAACAACTAATACTACTATACAGTGGCGTAGTCAAAATTTTCGTTAAGAGATTCAAAATATGAAAAGTAAACGCACAAAGAAGTCAAAGGGGTTCAACATCTACTATAAATATAATTTAAACTTGTATAAACAGTGTAATTTTCCGCCAATGAAGCCCCTTCACCCTACCTAGCCTTGCCCCTGCTACTCTGCATTGATATAAACTCAAATTGTGGTCCGAGATATGAATCCTCAATGAGGATGTCGCTCTATTAAGAAAAAAACAGAATATCAACTTGTACTAATAATCTACTATGCCTTCATCCAAACTCAAATTGTGGTTCGATGTACGAATCTTCACTGAGGATGTCATTCTGTTTTAGAAAAACAGAACAACAACACTAGTACTACTACTGTGCCTAAATACAAACTCAAACTGTGGTCTGATACGTGACTCAGTGAGGATGTCGCTCTATTAAGAAAAAAGAGAATATGATATCAAAATAAAGTTCACGCACACTATTCTACTAACACGAAGAAGTAGATAAAAGGTACCCCATAATCGAAAAGAAATACTAACAATTATGCATAAAACTTCTATTTAATCAAATGAAAAACACTTTACATAAACAATGCAGAATAATACACATATATGACGATGAAAAAGATCATCAAAGAAATAAGAGATTGGTTACATGAGAAAACTTGCCTTGAAACTTCTGCAATGGAACTTCTCGATAAGTAACTTGAAATTTCCATATTGGTGTTTCTCCATTAGTAACGACCTCAAACATTATGCAATCTCCCTTGTTTAAGCAATTATCAGCAAAGAATTTGGTCCGTCCACATCCACTGATATAGCTTCGAGTTTTAGAAGAACTTAGCTTTACATTCCACGACCTTTGTCTTTCATCTCTTATAATCAAATCACACTTCTTATTCGCGAGGCCATTTGCATATGCAAATTGTCGAGGAAGGTGCTAACATGGTGTATAACCATTTCACAAAGAAAAAAAAAATAACAAAAGGAACTTAGTGTACATACATCGACAATGTAAACATTTTTATAATGTGATTACAAATTAGTTATCATTGTTTCCTTGTAAGTAACTAATTAATGCTTATCATAGAGATTTACGTATAATTTATTAATACGTGGCCTAATTGTGTAACAGATTCACTTGAGAGTTTGCAAGTAATAGTGAATTTCGAAACTTACCAAATAACCTCGCGAAATGCTATATTCTCTGATAGTGCATTCAACATGAGAATGACCAAAAGACTTGTGATGATTAGCAACTTTTATTATATGGGAAGAAGCCTTTCTTGACGACTTGATCTTGCGCCGTGGTCTTTCTGTTGCATCCTCTGGAAATTAAATATGACAATTGTACTTGAGATAATTAGCAACATTTAAATAACAACCAACATACTCTTTGGCTAATTTGGAATTAGTTTTTACTTACAAAATAATCATCGTTTGGTTTATGTAGTTTCCATTACAAGTTGCGTGAAAATAATTTCCATAAATAATACATTTTTTTCCCTTTCTTGCTACTCTTTAGTTCTAAGTTTCCACATACGTGTTTAAGACCATAAGATTAAAGAACATTTTGGTACATTCTACTTATCCCACAAGATTCAGAAGTTTTGTTACTATCTTAAAATTTGTGCCAAGACAAAAAATAAGACAAACAAATCAAAACGGAGAGAGTAATTTTTAATATAAGCAAGTTGAAACTTATGCTAAGATCTAAGGGAATTAACTTGCAAAATCATCAAGTATAAATCAATGAACTCTAACGATGCTACCTTTGCACCACCAACAATATACCTAGTGAAATCCACAATGTGAGGTTTGATGAGGATATAGTGTATGCAAACCTTATATCTGCCTCTTGAAGGTAGTAGTACTGTTTCTGAAAGACTCTCGACTCAAGTTGAGCAAATCAAAGTAGCAATGAAAAAAACGACAATAGAGAAATTTAAAGCAATGTAGAGCATATATTCAAGAAATTCATAACATCAACAACACAACAAGGTGCGATCACCTAAACACAGTAAACGCCATACGACAACAAAGATGTTATTACCTTTGAATTTAAATTTCTTGGAAATCTCTTCCCTTGTATGATCTCCTACTTCCTCCATATACTCAACATATTCTCTATCACAATGACTTGAATCAAATATTGAAACTTCAAATTCCATGTTTCCTTCATGTCTAAACATCAATATATCTCCCAATTTCAAACCATGTTGTTCTACAAATTCAACCCAACCCGCTTCGAATCGATGTCCATTCACCTTCATAGACCACTTATAGCCACCCCTTTTCAATATTGCATGTTCAACATTGTCATTTCCCTTCAAATACTTCAAGAAACCTATAGGAATTTTCTACAATGTACAACATAAACTTGCCCTAATTAATTAAATACATACATACTACAGTATCTTAGTGAAAATTACGAATCCGCTACTGCATGTAACATAAAGTATATAAAGGAAAAGATGACTTACAAGACCATTCTTGAAACCTGGTTGAATAGGTTTGAAAAAATGAGGTTTTTTTGGAGGGATTTTCATGGTAGCCAAGAAAATGATTTATGTCTTGAGAGATTAACAATGCATGGCATTCTATTATTTTTTTTTTTATATATAAGGAGCTATAGAGTCACCATCAATAAGAGAAAAATGACGCATTGGGACAAAGCAAATAGTTCAAATCGCAATAATTAAAGCAAAATAATGATACTACCTACCTCTGATTTTATTTGACATAATAAGTAAACATGATCTTTAATTTGACGTCAGCTGATAATTATGACTTTTAATTTTGGATGTGGACAAGTAGACACTTAAATTTATATAAAATTGAACAAATAAACATATTCATCCTACATGACACCAGGGGTGGAGCCACCTTGGTACAAGCGGGTTCATCTGAACCCCCTTCGACGGAACATTATACTCGTTATACATGGTTAAAATAATATTTTACTCCCTCCGTTTCACAAAGAATGACCTAATTTGATATGACACGAAATTTAAGAGTATAAAGAAGACTTTGAATCTTGTGGGCCTAAATTAAAGTTAGTTCAAATGTACAAAATTTCCCTTTGATCTTGTGGTCTTAAACATGCCACGTGGAAAGTTGTTACCAAAAAAAGAAAGAGGTCATTCTTTTTGAAACTTACTAAAAAAGAAAGGAGGTCATTCTTTTTTAAACGGAGGGAGTATGTATATATAGTAGATGTTGAACCCCCTTCGGCTATTCCGTATGTCTATTTCTACGAATTTTGAACCCCCTTATTAAAAATCCTGATTTCGCCACTGCATGACACCGTACATGACAATTTTGTGTCTTATGTGTATTATGTCATGTACGATACGTGTGTCTACTTGTTCAATTTTATATAAATATAAGTGTTTACTTGGGGACACTCAAAGTTGGAGGGCATACTTATTCGTGAAAGTCAAGTTAAGAGTCATGTTTAAGTATTATGTTTTTTTATTTATATGTCATCATTTTAGATTTTACGTATATTAAGAAACTAAGTAAATTTATTAATTTACTCTTATTTAATACTTTATTTTTAAAGTCAAGTTTTCAATTATTAAACACGAATTAATTATAAGCTACTACTACTAACACAATTATTAATTACTATAATTCGTTAAATTATAGTAATTAATTACGTAGATATGTCCAAAAACGGTATGGAAATATAGCATATTTGTCTCTACGAGAAAACAACAAAATGGACCCTTGTGTTTGGAAGTACATTTAAATGTTATTTTAAATATTAGTTCTTTAATTTGTCTATCAAAATATATGAATATTTTTGGGTGGCGCCCAAATTTTAATAATTTGGTGGCTGTCAAATTAAATCAAAATAGTAAGTATTCCATCCGTTTTTTAAAAAAATGACCAATATTTTTTCTTTTTATTTTATTTGAAAAATCAATATTTGAGCATATCTTTAACTTATATTTGAAAATATCCAAAAATCTTGTTTCACTCTTAATAGTATATTTTTTCCTTTTCAATTTTTTTTTAATTTAATAAAAAACTCCCATTTAAATCTTGTTTTATGGTTTTTTAAAAAAAAAATACATCTAAGCAATCAAATATTATTGGTAAAAATTATAACCAAACACCACCCCATCTTCAATTCAATTTCTAAACAAATCAAATAGATATTCTTTTTTTATATAATAATAAATAATAGCTTATATATGAAATCTAATATCTATAATATATTAAAAAAACTATTTATTTTAAAATGTTACTCTTTTAGAACAAACTCAATTATATCAAATATACTAATCAATTTACATGACCTTACTAGTTTTTAAATATTTTGATGTATATATAAACCATATAGAAGTAAACTCAAATTTTGAAATATTTTTTTTTAAAATAGAAAATGACCAAACACAACATTAACTTAAAACATACCAAATAAAATATAAAATATCATAATTAAACACCTACTTAGTTGTTACTTAAAAAAAAAACAAAAAAAAACTGCAAAACAGATAACATGAAACAAAAGAACCTGAAAAATGCAACTTCTTTTTGAATAAAACACAGAAAACCGAATAAAAAAAAGCCCCTTTTTTTTTCTTCTTCGAGTTTTTAGCGACACTTTCTCTGTGAAAAAAATAATATCGCCATGGATTCTCGTTCTGGAGGAAAAATTGTAACTAACAAGCGAAAGAGATACGCCGTTGGTCCATATGACCGTCCACAACAACCACCACCACCGGAGGCGGCGGCGGAGGCGGCGGAGGAACGGTTTCTCAAAAGCCCTAATTGGCTCACCGGACATGTTTTTCCGGCGACACGTACGATTATCTCCGGTGCCGCTAAGATTCTGACTTCTGTCTTCAATTCCGACTCTTCTTCTTCGTCTTCGTCAGGCAGCGATTCCATGTTTGGTACTCTTCTTCAAATCTCACTTCTTCTTTTTTTGTGTGTGAGAGAGAGATCTAGAAAGTGATAAATTACGAAATTGCCACTCATTGCTCATTTTAAAGTAGTGATTTTTAAAAAATTGTAAAAAAAAAATTGGTGGCTTTGGTTGATGTTTGTTTGAGTGTTAAGTAAAAAAAAAACTCTTTTTTCATGTTTTTTTTTTGTTGCTGCAAATTAAGTTTGTGTAGGTTGCTTTTAAATTTTTTTTCTTCTAACTTTTAATGGAAATGTTATAGTACAGGCTAGGTGATTTCAGTTTTCTTTTTGTGTGCGTGCCATTGGAGTTTAGGATATTTTAGTTTAATATCAGAAGGGGAGAGAGCTTGAGATTATTAAAGTTGGTATTATGGATGTAGTTTCTGTTAGATACTGTTTATTTGATGGTTATTTTTGGTAAGTACTATTGAATTGATAATTAAATGCTTTGGAGTATAATAATAAATGGTTTAATGCAACTACATATTGAAGTACTTATTAAGTACGGTACTCATTTACAGTTTGGAGTTAAACTAGTTATGATGAAGATTTGTTGAGCCTGTTATTTTGTATTTGGTTCTGATATTAATTAATGACCCGAATCTAACATAATGTGTTGAGCGTTGTTTATGAGATCCTGTAACCTAGAGGCAAAATGTGTGATAATTGAAGCGGGGAAGCCAATTGAACCCGCTGTTTTGGGGGATGGTTGAAGTAGTATTTATGTAATTTGTTTTTGAAAAAGACAAATATAGTATGTGTAGTAAAGGTTATAACCACTTGATAGTTGATATCACTTGATGTCGTGCTTATACCACCTAGGGAGGCTGCTTGTATAAAAGTTTCCCCCTTTGCATTGTAGGCTTTGATTTTATATTATTACTTTATATTATTTTCCAGAAGGAAACCTAAAATAAGATAAAGATACGTACAAAATATTGCAATGCAGGAGGGTGGTTTGGTAATATGATTTCTAAATATCACTTTAGTGGTACAACCATATTGCAATACAGAACACGCTGTTATAGGGCGAGATGCATCTAAAATATAATTAATAGTAATATAACCAAAAAAAAAAACATATTGCAATTCATTTGAGTTTGGCAGATGCACGTTCACTGAAGCTGGTTTAACTGAATTGGCTATGCTTAGAACAAATTGCTAATTGCAGATGTGAATTGTATAAAAATAAAGTTGCATCAACCAAAGGAGTTTTTTTTGGTTATATTACTATTAATTATAACCAAAAAAACATGCTCTCTGTCAAGACTTCTTGTGCCAGACATGCACTCTTAGTCACCAACCAAGTGAAGCATTTAACCTTGGTTAGAGCCGGACACTTCCATATGTTACTCCATAGTTTTGGCTACCTTCCAATCTGCACCATGTCTTCCATTCTATATGCCTTGTTAACATAGAATTGCCCATCAGTATTGTGTCTCTATCTCAAAGTATCTTGCTCATCATTAGTGCCAATGAAATCACCAATCTTACTTAACAGAGCAGCCACTCTTTCAATCTCCCAGTCATTTAGCACTCTCCGAAGGATAAGTACCAGCCCTGTAGCAAAGAAATAGAAAGGGGACATCCTTGGATTCATTATTCTGTCTTGACACGTGTAGCAAAGAATACCTTATTCAAGCTTTAAATAAATAAAGCTCTCTTGTATCGATACTATTAGCTATCTCTTTGACATTTTAATATTAATTTCATCTAAGTATGAGCTCTAATATTATGGTGGCCAATGAAACTATCTTGTTATGGCATGCTCTCATTTTTATTTTGTTTTTTATTTTGTTTTTCTAATACCTTATATCTGGCTTTTATTGTAGAGGATGATGATAGAGAAGAGAATGATATTTGCTCGGAAGTGGATGAGTTAAAAAAGGTAATATATCCCACCTGATTATGTTACAAATTTCTAAGTATTAGGAATCAAGTGGTTTTTTTGATTTAGTACCATGATTCTCCCTGTGATACCAATTTGTTCATCTGGAATATGAAAGTGATCAGTAGTATATCAGATAGGCTTTCCTTCTATGGGATATAGTTTGTCCGTTTTAAAGATATAATTAAGTAAATAAAAGCTATGTTGTATGAACTCTTCAAAATCATTGCCGCACACATGTCAACTCAACATCTGTGGCCCTGGGATCCACACCGGATTTGGTCTACTCATCGTGGGTGCTTTAATTACATGTATAGCCAAGAAGTATACATTGTTTAGGTAATTGGTTGGATTTTGTAGGTCTAGGTTATAGATATATAGTTATATAATATGTGTATGAGAATGCTATGGCCTATGCTATTACACGAGATGTCTGATGAATAAAATATTAGATGACTATAAACTAAAATTAATTTTATTAGATTTAATTCAATAACTCAAAATATT
>CM040625.1:1547467-1725497 GCA_022817965.1 Solanum lycopersicoides | reverse complement strand
ATAGTGTGAAATATGTTATTTTACCATTCTGACCAAATTTTCTAGCTAAAAAGAATTTTTCCATATGAATTATTTCATACCAGATAGAAAATGGAATAATTAATTATATGAATGATTAACTATCACATATTTATTTTCTGCATAAAATAATTAATGTACATAGATTTTCTCATATAACTAATCAATGTACTATTTTATGCATGAATAAATTATGTAAATTTAATTATTCACATATTAGTTATTATATTTGCTATATCTCTAATATAAAATAATGTATAAATTCTTTAACCTATATACCAATCAGTTATACTTACCAAAAAATGTTACAATATTGTACTATTACTTTGACTATTATTTTTAAATTATAGAAAAAGTTAAACAAATAACAATAGGAAGTAGTAAACCGTATCTCAAAGTTTTTTTTTTCTTTTTAGGTTTTAATAATTCTATAGGCTCAATAAGCCTAACACTTAAATTATTAAGACGTGTTAATATGTTTTAAATTTTTTGAACTTACCTAATCTTATATTTTTACATTCTTTGAAGAAGAAATCAAGATTAGAATACAAGTCAGATGAGTCAGTGCCATATGTTTATCAAGCATGCACACATAATTAATTATGTAAAATTTTCAACTATATATTAATAAAAGATTATGTCAACATAATAAATTATATTAATCACTACTGTTAATAACTTATTGTTTAAGTTACTATATAAGTTTGAACAGGTCAAATGGACCAAAAACAAATATTTGTGGTACTACTCTATCATTGATATTTTATATTCTCCTATCATAAAATCTTTAGTAATACTCATTTATCTTAATTTATATAATGTAATTTTATTTAATTTTTAGTTTAAGAAAGAAAAAAAATTAAAATTTGTGGTCGAAAATAAATCACAGCACAATTATAAATAATTTCATTTAGGGTAAAATACATATCTAAAGTTAAATTGTTACTAAATATAGAAATGTATCATTTTTTTGAACTGAATAAAAAAAAACTTTACATAAATTGAAACAAAGAAAATAATATTTATTCTATAGGATTGTTTGGTATGAGGAATAAGAAGAGAAAAAAATATGTATGTATCAAATTTAGTATTATTTGGTCTCTTATTTAATAGTGTTTCAATTTACAATATATATTAATTCTACACCTTATTTCATACTATTTTTTAAAATATGTCATTAAATATTATCTTTATATTATATTCAGTGCTATTCTAATATCAAACCACCACTAAATTCTTTAAGTTTTGGTTGAAAAAGTCAGAAAGTCAACATAAAAAGACTTTAGCTATTTAATTCAATCATACGTACCAATACACCACTTGAATAAGATTAATAGAATGTCTAATTATAAAATCATGATGTGACTTATTTAACTAAAATTATGATGTGACTTATTTAACTAAAATTATGATGTGACTTTATAGTATATATCATGAAAAGCTTTTAGCACTGTTAAAAAATTTCACACGTCTTTATTTAAAAAATAAAATATAAAAATTGGAGGAGATTATTATTGAGTGAGAGCATATATATTTGTCTATAACTTGTTTAAATTCATTTTATTCTAAAAAAAAGTTATTTTTTTTAAAGAAAAGTTCAACACAAATAACAATTTGTGTTTGGCCATATTATTTAAAAAAATGCTTTCATTTGGTTTCTTTTTATATTCTATAATATTTTCAAAAAGTACTTTTAAGTATCAAGTTACCAAAAAGGAAATATATTTATGTATAAATAAGAAGAAAATGCATTTTCCATTTAAGAAGTTAAATTTGAGAGTTATTATAAATGAAATAGACTGTTTAATTTGTAATTATGCATGCATTTTTACAACATCACAAAGAAAATGAGTTTAAATATTTAAGATGCGTCAATTTTAGTTTTATCGATTTTGAACGGATTGCATAGCTAAAATTGATCCAAGAGTGGTTGCCGAATATTATTTGTCAAAAAATAATAGTGTGCATAGAGACAATAACACCGTGTATACAAGTCGAAAATAACATTTTAAAGATATAGAAAATTTTAAACACTCCTACAAAAAATTCTAGTTACGCCATGTTTGACATTAATAGTTTTGATATTATCATGGCTTTACACACGTAGCAAACATATATATACAACCAAATTAATGTGATTCCACTTTTAGACATTTGGAGATAAATTTTTAAATATTAATGTAACTCATATTCTTTTTATATTTATAGTATTTCCAAAAGAAAAAGAGAGATTTAGGGTTATAGATGATAAAGTCATAATTGATATTCGAGTTTATCATTAGTTGGGAGATTTTATTACTATTAGGTTAAATTAATCGATAATAATATATAACTTTTTACATAGACGATAATATGAAAAACAGAGTCACAATTTATTACAACGTAACCCAAAAACAACTCTTTATGTTATCAATTCATATATACATATATACATACCTGCTGCAGCAGCACCAACATCTCTCTTCGAGTCACGAGTATGAAGAACCAACCTAGTCTTATAGTTAGAGCCATCAAAGCTATAAAAGTCTGATAAAGCCATAGATATACAACTCAAACCCATTTTTCCAAACCATTCATCCATGTCCAACAAAACTCCTACATTTATGGAAACTATTGATGATTTATTTTGTGCCATGGTCATTTCCATGGAGAAAAATATAATTAAACATAACAAGAAAAAAGAGAAGGAAATTGATGAGAAAATAATGGATTTTCTTGTTTTATTTCTCATCTTGACAAAAAGAAACCTTTGAATCTTTGTTTAGTTGGACATCACTTAATTTATTTATATAGAGAGAGGGAGACTTGACCAAAAACAAATATATCATTACATATATATATATATATATAGTTGGACATGACTTAAGTTATTTATATATAGAGAGGGAGACTTGACCAAAAACAAATATACCATTATGTGTGTGTATATATATATCTGTTGGATATTATATATTAATATATATAACTATATATATATATGTGTGTGTTGGATATTATATAAAGTAATATAAAAATATGTATATGTGTGTTGGATATTATATATTAATATATAAAAATATATATATGTGTTGGATATTATTTTGGCAGACGGTTAGTTATTTTAATTTTTTTCTCTCATCTTGACAAAAAGAAGCCTTTTAATTGAATCTTTGATTAGTTGAACATGACTTGAATTTTTATAGAGAGTGGGGGGAAGACTTGACTAAAAAAATATATATATATATAAAATAAAATAAATAAATATATATATATATGTATGTGATATTATTTTGGTTGCCAATCATTTCTTTTAATTGTTCTTTTAATAATAAATAAGTTCACCTACAAAGGTTAGGTATTTGGGGTTAATTTTAAAAGTATCGGTACTAAGAAGAATTTTCAACTATTTTAATGTTTATGTGTCTTTCATATATAGAGTAATTAATGATAAAGCGTATTTCAGATTTAAATTTTATGGCGTCAATTGTTTATGAATTTTTAGAATCTCTAAAATTGAACCTGCTATATTAACATTAAAGTTATGACTTCATCAAATCTATGAGTTATAATAATATTAGTATTACAAAAAAGAAATTATTATATACATATACTAACATATACAATTAGATGATCTTTGCATAGATAAATATAAAAAAAATTAATAGTGTGTATACACATATTTCACATTCAAAAATATTGAATTTGAAGATCTATCAAAAAATATTTCTCTATCTTCAAAAAAAAAAAGGTGTACGCATATATCAATTACTCTAAACTCTAGTTATAAAATAGCAATAGATATGTTATTGTTCACCTCCTTCAAACTCCGTCCTCGACTACATTGATTCTTGTTCCTGATCAAAGGTGAAGCTAAAATTTAAGTTATGAATTAGACATTATGAAATATCTTTATCTTAAATTATATATTTATATTTAAAAAATTATTCAATATGCACAAATAATTTATTTGAATATATAATAATTTTATGTTACAACTAGTTCTGTGTGACTCTTCAATATGCATAAACATTCCTCTTACTTTTCTCTCCCTCTTTTCTAATTTCAACAGTCAAAAGTTTTAGTTGGTCAAAGCCAAAAATCAAGTCCAATTTTTAAGGAAACAACTAATGTAAGTTACTAAATAAATGACTTTCATATTAGAAGCCAAACCCTAACAAATATTTTTTATATATTTGTTTTAATTTGTGTGACATTATATATGATTATATAAAATCATGTAATCGCATAATTTAAAATAACATAATCTATAAGAATTTCTATCATTTAAATTAATTACATAAACTTATTTTCTCTTATCTTTTAATATTTAAATACATCACTCTACCTCATAAATGTTTTTTCGTATTGATTGTCTTCTTATGTAAATAAATTCCTTGAGAGAGAAGGAAAAACAAAATCAATAAATGATTTTCCATGTTGATTGTCTCCTACCTATCTCAACACGTCATCCCCCATAAAATTCACCGAAAATTATATATAAATGCTCTTGAAATTATATATATTTTCACACCTACCACTTATAAAACATAAATAAGCAATCTATTTTTTTTTCCAGAAAATATTTTTATTCTACCAAAATTACAAAACTTCTCATTTTATTCTTAATAATGACATGATTTAGTTACATATTGAACAAGTAATAAGAATGACATGTGTTAAGCGAAGTGCTGATAAAAAATTTGTAATGGAAGGTTAGTTTATTTTGGTGGGCGGATCTAATGTATTGGTGTCAGATTCTTTTGAACTCAATATTTTTCAACTCAATGCAAAAAAATTATATGCGATTTTATTTTTCAGTTTCAATAAATACTAGATATAACAATGTATTAATTACTTTGATATTGTTATTAATTATTATAAGTAGAAAATTAATTTTATTTTTTCATAACGATCATGATAGATTAAGCATCATCTTTGATATTCTATTTAGTATCCAATATCAGACTTTAGAATCTAATCATTTTGGATGCATGTGATAAAATATTCTCTATCAAAAGCAATTTAATAATCAGCCCTCATGGCATCATTTAGTACTAATTAATTATCAGTCTACCTTAGCTTTTGATGGTAGAGAATTACTTATTAGACGCTCCGTCCGTTAAAAAAGAATGACGTAGTTTGACTTGAAACGGAGAATAAGAAAAGAAAGAAGACTTTTTAATTTTGTAATTCTAAATTAAAGTTATGTCAAATGTAACAAAATACCCTTTAATTTTGTGGTCTTAATGCATATCACGTGGAAAGTTAAAGTTAAAGTGTTGCAAAAAAAAAGGTCATTTTTTTAAAAATAGATTAAAAAAATAGGTTATTCTTTTTTAGACGAAGGGAGGGAATATAAAACTTGTTTTGTACTTTTGTTGTGTGACTAAGTTTCTTGTAGATCTTGCAATACTTGAAAAGATTTTTGATGTTAACATTGTTGAAAAATGTGAAATAACTAAGGTTGAAATACAACTTTGTAGACTTTTCTTTTATGTTTTACCAATTGCAAACTAAAGATTTTTTATTTTTTTTAATGGCTCATCATATCACAGAAGTTTCCTTAAAGTAACTCTTAATATTGCCGGACCTTTGTTGTTGATGTATACACATAAAAACACTATTTAGTCCATACTATTTTGTGATTATTTTCAATATATTTTGAATATCAAATTATACAAAAATAAAAATAAAAAAAAATGTAATGTGGTTTATAAGAAACCTAATTTGATTCACTAATTCTTTGTACATTTGGCTAGTCATTTTTTTTTTTGTCACTCTTTAATTTAAGGAAAAACAATGTTATGTTGATATGTTTGTACATTTGGAAGTTCTTGGTTAGTTGAGAGTTTGATTCTTCTACATCCTCTTTCCTATTTTCCTTGTCCCTCCCCACAAAATAAAAAAATAAAAAAATTAGTACGTAATTATAAATTCATAACGATATTTAAGTCATCAACAAAAATTGTGACAAGATGAATGACATGACTCTATCTTTAACCAAAGATTTCTGTTTCGAGTCTGAGTGATGAAAATAATACTTATAGGAATTGTTCTACCTTCCTTAGGAATCGAATTCGAATTTTTGGGTTGTAGACACAATATCTCATCCGTCCCCACACATCCTTTTTGTTCCTTTAGGTGTTTACTTTTGACCAATTCAATGTCTCTAGTCTCTAGATTTTATATGCTTAATACTAAGATACTCGACGTGATTTGCTTATTATAGTCGATCTCAACAAAATATTCACTATATTAAAATGGAAAATGTAAATAATAAAAAAAGATACAAGTATAATCTTTCAATGATAGTAATATCTTTATATACTATTATTTGTGGACATTTGGTTAACCAATTAAAAATAATTATATTTGCTAGTCAAAAATACAAAACTCTTGTTAGTAATAATACGATTAAGTATGTATACTAAATCATGGAAGTTAGCCTCAGGTTTAATCTTCATGTTTGTTGCTTAGTTTCAAGCTTCTTCGTATATTTACTTCTGATCAAATTTTAAATTTCTTTATTGAAAATTTTAACTTCATTACTGCCATGAAATTTAACGATAAGCTTATTTAATATTAATTCAAGATATATCAACACATATAATTCTCAATTAGTTGATTATTACTTGAATTATTATTAGGTTAATGGGAGTTTGATTCTTATAATCCCCTTTCTTATTTCCCTCTACCCCTACCCGTACCCCCAATTTAAAAAAGAAAAAATGTCAAAACATCCATTATAAATATTTAATGATGTCTAGGTCATCACCAAGGATTGTGATGAGATGGTTATGATACCTTCATCTCTAATCAGAGGTTTTGGGTTCGAGTCCCAGAAATGAAAATAATTCTTGGATGGATTGATTTACCTTCCTCGGGGCTCGAATTCAGAATTTCTGATTGTAGATAAAAGTATCTCATTCATCCCAACACATCCTTTTTCCTTTAGGCTTTTTACTTTTAAACAGTATCTTAATATATTTAAAAACCATAACAAATTATCTTCTTGTAGTCAATCTCAAACATATCTTTTAATAGAAAAAAAAATTAACCAATTCATAAAAAAAAATAGTTTAAGAATTATAACAAATCATCATAAAAATAAAAATAAAGGAAAACAAAAGTATGGAAACCCACGAATAACATAACGGATTAAATTTTATGTAATAACTAAAGAAAAAATTAAAACTTAATTTACTTTGCTCATTCGTCTGAACCTTTACTAAAATTTTAAAATTGTATATAATATAAAATTTACTATGATCATTTTTCGAAGTAATTTTAATATATAAAATTTTACAGTTTTCTTATTTAGAGACATAAGAATGTATAAAATCATCTTTCCATATTTTCATGTTCGTATATAAATATCTCATATTATAATTGATTATAATCTTCACCATAATTTTTTTATAACCATTAAAGAATTACGATATATATATATATATATATATATATATATATATATATATATATATATATATTTGTCAATATATCCTTTTATAAATTTACAATGTTATCTAAGTCAACACCAAGGGTTGTAGATGAGATGGATATGATGTATTTATCTTTAACCAGAAGTCTCGGGTTCGAATCTCAAGAATGAAAATAATTCTTGTAGGGAGTTGATTACCTTCCATTAGACTCAAATCCGAGACCTCTGGTTATGGATGAAAGTATTCCATTCATCCCGTCACATCCTTAATTTTTATTGGCTACGAGTTCAATATCTCTCGTACTCAATCTCAATAAAATGTTACTATTTTAAGTGTTAAAACGTAAAAAAATAATTAAAAAAATACAAATGTAATCTTATAATGAAATATCTTCATATTATGGACATATCTGGTCAACCAACTAAAAATAATTACATTACTAGTCAAATATACAAAATGAATGAGCCAAAGAAATTTTTGAAAATCTATATATTTAAAACTTATGAAAGAAATATTAGAAATCACATTAATTAACAACTTAAAATATTTAAAACATATAAAATATTTTATTATTGAATAAAATTTGTCTGAGTCGCAAAATCTCATATGTGTTATATAAGTTTGGACATAAGGAATAAAGATATTTCTGATAATTTATCTTATTACATATTATATTAAAATTACTATAAATTATAATAAATTAATAACTTAAAATAATTTTAAAATTATAAAACGATTATGATCAAAGAAAAAAAATATAAATAATATATGCTTGTTCATTAAATCTTAGCTAATTATTGTATCACATAGATTTTCCACATCATGAGTTAGTCATCACTACTTGCTTAGTAAAAAATTTCCACATCATGAGTTAGCCATCACTACTTGGTTGGTAAAAAGAATAATGCACGAGTACTCTCTCAACATATACTTGAAATTTTAAAGATATATATTATAAAAATAATAATTTTTAACGATATTAAATATTGACACTAATAAGGAGTATTAATGTTTTTACCGACATTAGTTAAGTGCCATTAGAATCAATGTCGCTAAAGACTTTAGGGACATATGTAAAGAGTGACAATTGCCGCTAAAAATACATATTTAACGGCAATTATAAATTAAATACCGTTACTGGTCATTTTTGCTGTAGTGACACTTATACTATACTAAGTTCTATTACCTTCCTGAATTTATTTTATTAATAATTTTCTACTCCTTTTCAACCTATGTGACACTATATTGTGAGTCCAATGTTGGTTGATTTTTTTTTCCAAGCTAGTGTCAGGAAGACCGAAAAGGGGTAGAAAATTATTTATAAAATAAGTTTAGAAGGGTAATAAAATCTTAGTATAATATAATTGTGTCTTTGAAATTTCGGACATAGGTTAAAGAGGTACTTCTGCATTTTCTCGAAATAAAATAAATGAATTAAAAATCTATTGAAAGATTGCATTCAATTATTCAAAGTCATCACAATTCATAAGAGCCAAGAAATATTGCTGAATAGTCATTATCCAATACCAACTTATTAAAATTGAATAAATTTCAGAACTACATCCAATTCAATGAAATAGTAGCTTATTAAGTGGTATTAATAAAATTAAAGTGGGATAACATTTAAAATAATATTATTTATGATAGAAACATCATAAAAATAAAATTAACTATTGATGAGTGATAGAAAGGAATAAGAAGATACAATATATGTGTGCCCTCGGTATAAATTACAAATTGCAATTTTTTTTAAAAAAATAGACAAAATGTTAAATCAATCAAAATTTCTTATCTACAATGACTCAACTATTTTTATTTTTTATTTTTTATTTACCAAAAGTGGGCATTCAACAATATATATTTGTCAATACACCGTTTTATAAATTTACAATGTTGTCTAAGTCAACACCAAGGGTTGTAGGCGAGATGGATATGATGTCTTTATCTTTGACCAGAAGTCTCGGGTTCGAATCTCAAGGATGAAAATAATTCTTGTAGGGAGTTGATTACCTTCATCAGACTCAAATCCGAGACCTCTGGTTATGGATAAAAGTATTCCATTCATCCCGTTACATCCTTAATTTTTATTGGCTACGAGTTCAGTATCTCTAGTCTTTAGGTTTTACGATATATCTCAATCAAAAATATAAAAGATAAATTATTGACTCAACTCATTTTAATTTTAATTTTATCCATTTCTCGTAGTCAATCTCAATAAAATGTTACTATTTTTAGTATTAAAACGTAAAATTTAAAAAAATACAAATGTAATATTATAATGAAATATTTTCATATACTATAATTTATGGTCATATCTGGTCAACCAACTAAAAAGAATTACATTTACTAGTCAAATATACAAAATGAATGAGCCAAAGAAATTTTTAAAAATCTATATATTAAAACTTATGAAAGAATATTTTAAATCACATTAATTAAAATTTTAAAATATTTTTAAAATACATAAAATATTTTATCATCAAACAAATTTTTCTGACTCTCAATATCTAATATATGTCGTATAAATTGGGACATAAGGAATAAAGACATTTCTAGTAATTTAAGTAATTATATATTACATAAAATTACTAAAAATATTTTTATTCCTTATGTCTCAATTTATATAGCATTTTTAATAATTTATGTAATTACATATTACTTAAAATTACTAGAAATCACAATAATTAACAACTTAAAATAATTTAAAATTAGAAAAGAATTATGATCAAAGAAAAAATTGATTGACTGTCAAAAATCTATAGTATTACATTAATTAAAATAGAAATTATATGGTATATTAAGTATGTGCTGACACTAACTTTTATATCTAACTTATTATACATTAGTCACCATAATAGATACTTTAGAATATCTAGAAATTGAAGTCCCCAACTAAAAAGGAAAATATTATACTTTTATTTAATATTTTAAAATAATATATTCTTGTTAATTAAATCTTAGCTAATTATTATATCACATAGATTTTCCACATCATGAATTAGTCAACACTACTTGCTTGACAACTTTTCAGAAATAAATATATTGAAAGATTGCATTCAATTATTCAAAGTCATCACAACTCATAAGAGCCAAAAAATATTGTTGAAAAGTCATTATCAAATACCAACTTATTAAAATTGAATAAATTTCAAAAGTACATTGAATTTAATTATGTTACAGTAAGCCAATTCAATGAAATAGTAGCTTATCAAGTGGTATTAATAAAATTAAAGTGGGATAACATTTAAAATAATATAATTATATTTTTATAATAGAAACATCATAAAAATAAAATGACTAGGGATAAGTGATAGAAAGGAATAAGAAGATACAATATATGCATGTGCTCTCGGTCTAAACTCCAAATTACTTTTTTTTTTTTTTAAAATAGACAAAATGTTCATTTAGTCAAAATTTCTTATCTACAATGACTCTAACTATTTTTAATTTTATTTTTATTTTTTTTAATCAAAAGTGGACATTCAACAATTTTCAAGTGCAAACGAAGTGTATAAATCATTTCAAGTGAATAATATATTAATAGACTTGAAGTATTTAGAAGAGCCAATATTAACATTTTGGGATTGTTTAAAGGAGATTTAAGTTGGTTGGGATTCAAATCTGCAATGTATACTTTATTGTAACAACGGTGTATGTAGAGTATATACATCTTTAATATATAGTTATATATCATCTATCATGATCGGTATACACTATTTATACAAATCGATATATTACATATACATATCGATATGTTATATATACATACAGATAGTGATTTTGTTGAAACTATTTTTTGTTGCATGTACATACATTGCTAATTTGGACTCTTTTTTTTTTTATGTAAATGAAAATTTGACTATATTTATTACAAATAAAACTACTTTATTGTACATTTATGAAATCTACTCATTAACCTAGTTATAATTAAGTTGAAACTTGAAGATGTTCTCTCACTTCTCATAATAAGATTATTAATGACATTTTTTTTAGATCGACATTGTACAAATATGTAATCACAACGTGAATCGAGGGTATAGAACCCTAAAATCAAGTAAAATTTCATGACGTCTTATTTTGATCACGTTATTTAAGTAATATCCGTCTTCTGATTAATTCATCTATTTCGCCAAAAAATCAAACATGACAGTTCAATTTGGGCAACATGTCATCAATTAACCATCTTGTTAACCAACTATATGCTGCTTGTGTCAAATGAAGTCCATCCCAATTGAAGTGAGTACTAGGGTCATCACACACTAAAACTCCTTGAGAACCACATTTTCTATTTTTATCGTAATTATAATCTCCTCCTATTCCACAACATGCTTTCTGCAGATATTTTCTGTCAAAACCTGAAAATATAGAAGAAAGTTTGTAAATGCATATGGCATTCTTCGCGTTTCCATTTACTCTAACCTCAAAAATAGGAAAATAAAACGATGCTCTAAGCACATACCAAGAGTGACAGCATTTTGTAGAAACCACATATACGCGTTGTAGTAGTCACCATAAACTAGTGTAATGTTTGTATACTCTTTCTTCATCTCATCAATGGCTTGTTGCAAATGATCATTATAGAAGATCGTCAAATTATTCAAATCTTTCAAGCAATGGTACTCATCGTAAGAAGATGAGTCGTCGTTCATGAATTGCGTTAGGATAGCTGGACCACAACCTTTTGGGAAAGTCCCTGGAACTATAATTCGAGTAGCACCAAAACCAATAACTCTCTAAAAAGTAAGTAAGGATGAATCGTTAGGAAACAAACATCTAACAGTTCAGATAAATGAAAGAAACAAATAACGATATAATCATGAAAACGGAGAGATTAAAACTCACTTTAACACCATGAATGATGGTATGAACAATATGTGGAACTACTCTTCCATGGTTTTACCTTGCGATAAGCCATAAATGATATCATTTCCTCCTATATGTCCAACTAGGAAAAGCGATTTCTTTAACTGTACCGGGCAATCTAGCAAGCAAAAGCTAGAAAATTTATCAATTTCAACTCGTTGTTGATTAGTTTATAAGTAGATACTGAATCACATCATTTCCTTAATCGGAAGTACAACAATGAACAAACAACATATTCATAACAAAATGTATGTAGATGTTATTACTATTGAATTGAAAGTATTACCGCATATTCATAACAAAATGTATGTAGATGTTATCACTATTGAATTGAAAGTATTACCGCGGGAGCAGGTAGTCTCGAAATGAGAAGACATCCAATCAAGTTGAATGTCTAATGAACTATTTGTGAAGGACAAAATAATCTTCTTCTCTGCCATGACTTGGGCTGATAAAGCAGTAGCCCCTGCTACTGCAAAATTTGCACCATGTCTAAAATTTGCACTTTTATCCTTATAAGGATTTAGGAGAGGAAGACCAGATTCAAGGGCTGTATGCAAAAACAAAAAATTAAACATACTGATTAGAGCTGATAAAATTTGCTCATGAAATTATAATTCTGACAGGCGGTTCACCATAATTCGAGGCCTGAAGTGAAATTTTAATTAGAGGCCTAATTTTTTTTTAAAAATCATGCGTATTTATTTATTTTTAAAATTTTTTAGATGTAAATTATTACTTAGTATCTTTTTTATAAATGATTTTTCAAATACTTTTAAAATATTATTTTTAAGCAAGATTTTTATCAATTCAACATTGAAAACATCATTTTATTGAGAAAATTATTATGTGAATCGAAAATATTATAAGCAATAAGATGATAAATTTTAAATAAAGATAAGAGTTAGAATTATGGAGGCAGCCGGCACTGTAATTCGCCCAACCTGTCTAAGTATGAATTGATAATTGACTCGCTCATTTAGTATCTCAGGCCTATGTTTCTCGGACTCTTTTAAAATGTCATTTTTAAAGGATCTGACACGGATACGACATAATTTTTGGAGAGTCCAACAACTTATAAGTCTCAGGCAATCAAAGTTTGATCCCGGATAAATCTTATCTTATCAAAATATTTTCAAGGCAAAAAATATTAAAGGATTTTTTTTATCTATCTTAATTTTAATGGACAAAATTATTGTATCTATTGCTAATGAAAAACGACAAATATCTCATAAGAAAAAGTTAAAATGTGCGAAAACTAACTTGAACATTGTGATTATAAAGCCAAAACAAAGAAAAAAAGACATTTGATTATAAAATAATTAATCCAATTAGCAGCCCATGATAGAAATAAATTCAAAATTGTCACTTTTTATTAATTATACATATAGTAGCTGGTCGGTTCATGTTTATCTAATATTTTATTAGATGCTCTTTTTCTTTTTCTTATCTTTAAACACATACATTTTAAAATAAAATATTTATTTTATATATGTTCATAATTTTTTTATTTATAAAATGTAAAAGAACATATAAAATAATTGAGATTTAATCTATCTATTAACTCCGGCTCATTTTGATCGATCAAATTAATCTCAAACTCGCTAATTTATCATCTATATCTATAATATATATATTATTAGCTACGAGCAATTTAGCAATGAGGATTGAATTTTACATACCTATGAAATCAATCATGAGTAAGCCATTAGAACAACGCCCAGTTGGTTTATGGAAAAAATTGATTCCATATGGAGATTTTGCACAGGAAGAATGAGATCCACAGTAACTTTCTCTGATACAGTTTCCGGTATCGGAAACTGAATCACCCAATTGATAAATTTTATCAAATTTGCACTTCATCAATCGTCGTTTTCGATGGATTTGTGCTTGTTGAGCATCGATTTTCAGTTGAAACACTGTGAAAATAACTAGGAGAATTACCAGAACTCTGTTAGAGAAAGCCATGGCAACCAAAAGTTGTGGGTTTTTAGAGAGAGAATTTGTGCTATTTGTTGGTTTAGTTAACCAATTGTGACCTAATTTATCAACTTTTTTTTTTTCAAACAGCAGCAGCTAAAGTAAAAAAAAAATAAAAAAAAAATCATCTCAATCCTCTTCGTCTATTAGTTAGTCAAGTTTTACTACTGAATTATTTTTTTCAGAAAAGGGTCAACAATTAAAACTTCTAATACTTTATTCTATTAGTTGGTCAAGTTTTTCCAAACCTTGAGGTACCTCGATTATTTGATTGGATACTTGCTGCCTTTTACCAACACAAATATAGAAATAACGTTGTTCATCAATTAGTCGAAGTATCTTAACGATGGAGAATAGTCCCAACCTCAAATAATGATGCATCAAGAACATATCATTATTCAATCCATCTATGTTCACCACTAGCTTAGATGATTGTCTCTAAAAAAAAAGGAAACCCATTCAACCACTTTCAAAGACAAAACGATAACAAACCCAATGTAGTTCCAAAAACGAGGATAGAGTATACACAAATCTTACCTTTATTTTGAAAAAGTAAAAAGGTTGTTTTCAAAAGACCCTTGACTCAAGTAACGAACATCAGAGAAGTAAAGATGACATAAAATAATAGGAAACATAACATAGCATTCAAAAGAGGAGCATTCTCAACATATTTCACTAATGTGATAACTGAAGCACAGTGAATAACGATGAGTAACAAAAGCCATAAGACAAACAACTACGAGACAAATGCTATTACTACTACTACTGGTATATAAACAGGGAAAACAGGTACAATGCACCAACCTACTACCAAGCCTATCCTGCTAGGAAACGAGACAACGCTCAACTAATCCACATAGTTTATACAACCACGACCAAGCCATACTGAGTCATCGAGCCCTGGACAAAAGCTGGCTAGTCAGTCATTACTAACTTACCTTACATGAACGTTCTGCAGAAACATCGTACGTAGGTTTTGAAGTTACATACCAAACATTGGATCAACCAATTTGTATTTTAAATAGTCAACTTGCTTCATTACTGTTCCTCTCTCTTTGCAACCTTTTCAGAATATTTGCCTGCAAAACATCATTTTATATTACACCGTCGAAGCATAGAACTTATACTTGACAAAAGTACAATAGAGCTAAAAGAACACTTACAATGGAATTGTGCAATAGGTATATCCCCATTCTCGATGAGTTCAAACTTGTAAGCATCTCCTACTCGGAGTCCATGTTCTGCTAAGAATTTTGTCCATCCGCGTATAATTCCAAAATGACGTCCAGCTTTCCCAATCCATACTGACCAACGTCTTTGTGCTTCATCTTTCAGAACCATCTCACACTTTCTATTCATCAATCCACTTGACTTCACAAAATCCAATGGAAGATGCTACCATAAAATTTATTCAATTGAGTCGATTAAGTTACCAAGGGACTAGAACAAAAAAAGTTCAAGTCCTATAACTCAACAGTGTACAATTTTGTACACCATCGCGCTAAGTTGCCTACATTATTGTATATAATTAACTTCAACCATAACAAAATTTAGTTCCATAACTTACCAAAAGTGCCTTTGTGAAGCAATAAGGTTTAACGGTTGAAATAAAACAAGGATGGTGATCATCACCAGAAGTCGAAGTAACTAGTTGTGCATTGAGAAGACTCGTGTTTGATGGTTTTTTCGTAATGTCTGCTTATTAAGAAAAACAGAGCAAAAGAAAGAAAACTTGATAAGGAAGTGTAAAATTATGATAAAAAGGAAGATATAACATATATAAGTTTCGAAAATTAGCAGGGGACGCTTTCTAAATATGGACCTTTCGTGAACTCTTTTTCAAATTCCAAATCAATTTGGAAGGAAAAAAACAGAATAACAACTACTATAACTTAATGCAAACTCAAATTACGGTCTGATATATGAATCCTCACTGAGGATGTCGCTCTATTGAGAACAAAAATAGAATAACAACTAATACTACTATACAGTGGCCGAGTGGCGTAGTCAAAATTTTCGTTAAGAGGTTCAAAATATGAAAAGTATATACACAAAGAAGTCAAGGGGGTTCAACATCTACTATAAATATAATTTAAACTTGTATAAACAGTGTAATTTTCCGCCAATGAAGCCCCTTCACCCTACCTAGCCTTGCCCCTGCTACTCTGCATTGATATAAACTCAAATTGTCGTCCGAGATATGAATCCTCAATGAGGATGTCGCTCTATTAAGAAAAAAACAGAATATCAACTTGTACTACTAATCTACTATGCCTTCATCCAAACTCAAATTGTGGTTCGATGTACGAATCTTCACTGAGGATGTCATTCTGTTTTAGAAAAACAGAACAGCAACACTAGTACTACTACTGTGCCTAAATACAAACTCAAACTGTGGTCTGATACGTAAATCTGTTGGGAAAACGCGGACAAGCACAAAAATATATATGGTAAAAGTAATGGAAATAAAATGGGAAAATAACGACACCAAGAATTTTACGTGGAAACCCTTCTGAATAAGGGAAAAAACCACGGCCAAGAGGAGCAACTGATATCACTATAGTAAGGAATTTTTACACTGTGTAGTCACGAATACAATACTCAAAGTGACTACTACACACTCAAAAGAAACAACACTCTTTTGGTTTCCGTCTTACTAAAATATCGCTCACACTCTATTTTTCTTCACAGACTATTTTCTTGTATAGTCTATGGAATACCTCACTTTGCTCTCAAAATGGTTTTTCTCTCTAACTTGGTGTGTTCTACAAATGAGCAAGAATGCTCTATTTATAGAAGGATAAAACCATGCCTATGTCACTAATGACATAGGTAAAATAGCAAAGTCAAAAATGGTTTGCAAATCTTACCAATTTGCCAACTACCAAGTCTTAATTTTCAACTCCAATTACTATTCCTTTTTAACAATTGCTTGTACCAATTGAATAGCTAAAGTTGACCAAAAAATGGGATGGATTCAACAAATCTCCCCCTCCAGTCCCATTTACTGGAAGAAGGTATCTTCATCTTCTTTAGAGAGAGCTTATACCCACAAGTTCTTCAAAGCTCTCATGCCCTTGGGCAATTTTACCAACTCATAAGTGTGGTTCTCATGCAAAGACTTCATCTCATCTTGCATGGCTTCAATCCATTGATCTTTGTGCTCATCTTCCATGGCCTCCTCATAACATTCAGGTTCTCCCCGTCAGTGAGTAACACATACTCATTGGATGAATAACGGGAGGAAGGAAACCGCTGTCTTGTGGACCTCCGAAGCGGAATATTTGATTCGTCCACAACTTCATGAGCAACAGGATCATCAATAACAATATCATTGTTATTATCAACATCAACATGTTGATTTGATACATGATTCTGGGCGTCACTATGATTATCAAGCCCAACAACATCATGCACACTTGTGTGAGGAACGTCATCACGATGAATTATACCATCAAAACTTGAAGATTCTACCTTCTCCGCTTTGTCAATATCTTCAATTGTTTGATTCTCCATGAAAATAATATCACGGCTTCTCACAAGTTTCTTTTCAATTGGATCATATAGCCTGTAACCAAATTCATCTAGGCCATATCCAATGAAGATGCATTGCCTTGTCTTGGCATCTAACTTTGACCTCTCATCTTTCGGCACATGTACAAAAGCTTTGCAACCAAATACTCTCAAATGGTCATAGGAAACATCCTTTCCATACCAAACACTATTTGGTACATCATTTTGCAAAGCAACAGCAGGAGATAGATTAATAACATGTGCAGCGGTCAATAAAGCCTCCCCCCAAAATGAGTTCGGCAACTTTGCTTCAGAAAGCAAACATCTAACTCTTTCCATCAAGGTCCTGTTCATCCTCTCAGCCAAACCATTAAGCTGAGGAGTCTTGGGAGGAGTCTTCTGGTGTCTAATACCTTGATGCTTGCAGTATTCGTCAAATGATCCACAATATTCACCACCATTATCAGTACGAATGCATTTCAGTTTCTTTCCAGTTTCTCTTTCAACTGAAGCCTGAAACTGCTTAAAGACACCTAACACTTGGTCTTTAGTCTTCAAGACATAGACCCAAAGTTTTCTCGAGCAATCATCAATGAAAGTGACAAAGTAAAGTGCACCACCCAATGTCTTTGTCTTCATTGGACCACATAAATCAGAGTGCACTAACTCAAGCAACTCTGTCTTTCTTGAAGGAGGGTAGGACTTAAAGGAAACTCTATTTTGTTTACCAGCCAAGCAGTGCTCACATTTTTCTAATTTAGCACTTTTGAAATTTGACAAAAAATTCTTCTTGGCTAGAACATTAAGTCCTTTCTCGCTGATGTGGCTAAGCCTCTTGTGCCATAATGTTGAAGAGCTATCGCTCTCAACCGCATTCACCATATCAACACAAACAGAGGTCGTAGTCCAGTATAGACCACGGCGTTTGTTACCACGAGCCACAACCAAGGAACCCTTGATGAGCTTCCATTTTCCATCACCGTTGGTACTAACATATCCTTCATCATCTAAAACACCAACAGAAATTAGGTGCAGACGAACATCAGGAGCATGTTTCACATTGTTCAAAACTAGTTTAGTTCCAACACTAGTTTCTAAACAAATTGTACCAATACCAACCACCCTAGAAACAGTCTCATTACCCATACTCAAGGTTCCAAAATCACCAGGAGTATAGGAAGAGAAAAAATCCTTTCTTGATGTCACATGAGATGCGGCACCAGTGTCCACAACCCAGCTTGACTCATCACAAGCAATATTTATCATGTTTGCATCAAGAACGGTAACAAGATCTTCGGTGGTGACGGTCGCTAGGCAATTTTCATTGCCATCTTCTTTAGTTTCCTCTTTGTTTTTGTTCTCCCTCTTCAACTTCCTGCAGAACTTCTTTGTGTGCCCTTTCATACCACAATGATAGCACTCAATATCCTTAAGTCTGCCTCTGGATTTGCTCTTATTTTGTTCTCTATTCTGAGAACCACGAGTTTTGTTTCTCCCCCTGGGGCCAGTTATCAGGACATCCGACGAAGAGGAAACTTGAGTTTTTCTTCTCATCTCTTCGTTCAAGACACTACTCTTGGCGGAATCCATAGAGATTACAACATCCGGAGCAGAATTTGACAATGACGTTCTAAATGTTTCCCAAGAGTCTGGTAGGGAACCAAGTAGAAGCAAGCCTTGAATTTCTTCATCAAATTTGATGCCCATAGCAGATAATTGGTTCATGATCCCCTGAAAATTATTCAGATGGTCTGTCATTGGAGAACCATCATGATACTTCAAACTCAACATCTGCTTTATTAAGAACATTTTGTTGTTGCCAGTCTTCCGAGCATACAAACTTTCAAGATGCTCCCATAGGGTTCGAGCATGTGTTTCCCCAGAAATATGGTTCAACACATTATCGTCGACCCATTGCCTAATGAATCCACAAACCTGTCTGTGCAACAGATTCCACTCTTCATCTGTTTTATTATCAGGCTTTACAGTGGTAAATACTGGTTTGTAAAAATTCTTAACATAAAGCAGATCTTCCATTTTTCCCTTCCAAATGGCATAATTAACACCATTCAAAGTAACCATTCTACTTGTGTTGGCTTCCATTGTTTTCCCCAAAAAAATATAGTTATCGCAAATCAAAGTAAATCTTTTCTGATGTGAAAGTTCAGACTGTGCTGCAACCACAGAGCATACTCAGATAAAACCTTGGCTCTGATACCAATGTTGGGTGGTCTTGGGCCTTCTCAACCCAAAAGCTAGCTCAAAGGTTGAGGCTTTCCCTCACACTTATAAATTGACCACCAACCCCTTCCACTTCCGATGTGGGATAACCCAACAAAATCCTCAGTGAGGATGTTGCTCTATTAAGAAAAAAGAGAATATGATATCAAAATAAAGTTCACGCACACTATTCTACTAACACGAAGAAGTAGATAAAAGGTACCCCATAATCGAAAAGAAATACTAACAATTATGCATAAAACTTCTATTTAATCAAATGAAAAACACTTTACATAAACAATGCAGAATAATACACATATATGACGATGAAAAAGATCATCAAAGAAATAAGAGATTGGTTACATGAGAAAACTTGCCTTGAAACTTCTGCAATGGAACTTCTCGATAAGTAACTTGAAATTTCCATATTGGCGTTTCTCCATTAGTAATGACCTCAAACATTATGCAATCTCCTTTGTTTAAGCAATTATCAGCAAAGAATTTGGTCCGTCCACATCCACTGATACAACTTCGAGTTTTAGAAGAACTTAGCTTTACATTCCACGACCTTTGTCTTTCATCTCTTATAATCAATTCACACTTCTTATTCGCGAGGCCATTTGCATATGCAAATTGTCGAGGAAGGTGCTAACATGTGATTACAAATTAGTTTATCATTATTAACATGTAATTAGTAACTAATTAATGGTTATCATAGATATTTGCTTGTAATTATCTAATACGTGGCCTGATTGTGTAACACATTCACTTGAAGAGATTTGCAAGTAATAGTGAATTTCGAAACTTACCAAATAACCTCGCGAAATGCTATATTCTCTAACAGTGCATTCAACATGAGAATGACCAAAAGACTTGTGATGATTAGCAGCTTTTATTATATGGGAAGAAGCCTTTCTTGATGACTTGATCTTGCGCATTGGTCTTTCTGGAAATTAAATATGACAATTGTACTTGAGATAATTAGCAACATTTGAATAACAACCAACATACTCTTTGGCTAATTTGGAATTACTTTTTACTTACAAAATAATCAATAGTTTGGTTTATGTAGTTTCCATTACAAGTAGCGTGAAAATAATTTCCATAAATAATACATTTTTTTCCTTTTCTGGCTACTCTTTAGTTCTAAGTTTCCACATACGTATTTAAGACCACCCCACAAGATTCAGAAGTCTTGTTACTATATTAAAATTTGTGCCAAGACAAAAAATATGACAAACAAATCAAAACGGAGAGAATAATTTTTAATATAAGCAAGTTGAGACGTATGCTAAGATCAAAGGGGAATCAACTTGCAAAAATCATCAAGTATAAATCAATGAACTCTAACGATGCTACCTTTACACCAACAACAATATAACTAGTGAAATCCCACAGTGTGAGGTTTGATAAGGATATAGTGTATGCAAACCTTATATCTGCTTCTTCAAGGTAGAGTTTTGAAGGTAGAGTTACAGTTTCTGAAAGACTCTCGACTCAAGTTGAGCAAATCAAAGTAGCAATGGAAAAAACGACAATAGAGAAATTTAAAGCAATGCAGAGCATATGTTCAAGAAAATCATAACATCAACAACACAACAAAGGTGCGATCACCTAAACACACTAAACGCCATACGACAACAAAGATGTTATTACCTTTGAATTTAAATTTCTTGGAAATCTCTTCCCTTGTATGATCTCCTACTTCCTCCATATACTCTACATATTCTCTATCACAATGACTTGAATCAAATATGGAAACTTCAAATTCCATGTTTCCTTCATGTCTAAACATCAGTATATCTCCCAATTTCAAACCATGTTGTTCTACAAATTCAACCCAACCCGCTTCGAATCGATGTCCATTTACCTTCATAGGCCACTTATAGCCACCTCTTTTCAATATTGCATGTTCAACATTGTCATTTCCCTTCAAATACTTCATGAAACCTATAGGAATTTTCTACAATGTACAACATAAACTTGCCCTAATTAATTAAATACATACTACAGTTACAGTATCATAGTGAAAATTATGAATCCGCTACTGCACGTAATATAAAGTAAATAAAGGAAAAGATGAAGACTTACAAGACCATTCTTGAAACCTGGTTGAATAGGTTTGAAAAAATGAGGTTTTTTTGGAGGGATTTTCATGGTAGCCAAGAAAATGATTTATGTCTTGAGAGATTAACAATGCATGGCATTCTATTTTTTTTTTTTTTATATATAAGGAGCTATAGAGTCACCATCAATAAGAGAAAAATGACGCATTGGGACAAAGCAAATAGTTCAAATCGCAATAATTAAAGCAAAATAATGATACTACCTACCTCTGTTTTTATTTGACATAATAAGTAAACATGATCTTTAATTTGACGTCAGCTGATAATTATGACTTTTAATTTTGGATGTGGACAAGTAGACATTTAAATTTATATAAAATTGAACAAATAAACATATTCATCCTACATGACACCAGGGGTGGAGCCACCTTGGTACAAGCGGGTTCATCTGAACCCCCTTCGACGGAACATTATACTCGTTATACATGGTTAAAATAATATTTTACTCCCTCTGTTTCACAAAGAATGACCTAATTTGATATGACACGAAATTTAAGAGTATAAAGAAGACTTTGAATCTTGTGGGCCTAAATTAAAGTTAGTTCAAATGTACAAAATTTCCCTTTGATCTTGTGGTCTTAAACATGCCACGTGGAAAGTTGTTACCAAAAAAAGAAAGAGGTCATTCTTTTTGAAACTTACTAAAAAGGAAAGGAGGTCATTCTTTTTTAAACGGAGGGAGTATGTATATATAGTAGATGTTGAACCCCCTTCGGCTATTCCGTATGTCTATTTCTACGAATTTTGAACCCCCTTATTAAAAATCCTGATTTCGCCACTGCATGACACCGTACATGACAATTTTATGTCTTATGTGTATTATGTCATGTACGATACGTGTGTCTACTTGTTCAATTTTATATAAATATAAGTGTTTACTTGGGGACACTCAAAGTTGGAGGGCATACTTATTCGTGGAAGTCAAGTTAAGAGTCATGTTTAAGTATTATGTTATTCTATTTATATGTCATCATTTTAGATTTTACGTATATTAAGAAACTAAGTAAATTTATTAATTTACTCTTATTTAATACTCTATTTTTAAAGTCAAGTTTTCAATTATTAAACACGAATTAATTATAAGCTACTACTACTAACACAATTATTAATTACTATAATTCGTTAAATTATAGTAATTAATTACGTAGATATGTCCAAAAACGGTATGGAAATATAGCATATTTGTCTCTACGAGAAAACAACAAAATGGACCCTTGTGTTTGGAAGTACATTTAAATGTTATTTTAAATATTAGTTCTTTAATTTGTCTATCAAAATATATGAATATTTTTGGGTGGCGCCCAAATTTTAATAATTTGGTGGCTGTCAAATTAAATCAAAATAGTAAGTATTCCATCCGTTTTTTAAAAAAATGACCAATATTTTTTCTTTTTATTTTATTTGAAAAATCAATATTTGAGCATATCTTTAACTTATATTTGAAAATATCCAAAAATCTTGTTTCACTCTTAATAGTATATTTTTTCCTTTTCAATTTTTTTTTAATTTAATAAAAAACTCCCATTTAAATCTTGTTTTATGGTTTTTTAAAAAAAAAATACATCTAAGCAATCAAATATTATTGGTAAAAATTATAACCAAACACCACCCCATCTTCAATTCAATTTCTAAACAAATCAAATAGATATTCTTTTTTTATATAATAATAAATAATAGCTTATATATGAAATCTAATATCTATAATATATTAAAAAAACTATTTATTTTAAAATGTTACTCTTTTAGAACAAACTCAATTATATCAAATATACTAATCAATTTACATGACCTTACTAGTTTTTAAATATTTTTGATGTATATATAAACCATATAGAAGTAAACTCAAATTTTGAAATATTTTTTTTTTAAAATAGAAAATGACCAAACACAACATTAACTTAAAACATACCAAATAAAATATAAAATATCATAATTAAACACCTACTTAGTTGTTACTTAAAAAAAAAACAAAAAAAAAACTGCAAAACAGATAACATGAAACAAAAGAACCTGAAAAATGCAACTTCTTTTTGAATAAAACACAGAAAACCGAATAAAAAAAAGCCCCTTTTTTTTTCTTCTTCGAGTTTTTAGCGACACTTTCTCTGTGAAAAAAATAATATCGCCATGGATTCTCGTTCTGGAGGAAAAATTGTAACTAACAAGCGAAAGAGATACGCCGTTGGTCCATATGACCGTCCACAACAACCACCACCACCGGAGGCGGCGGCGGAGGCGGCGGAGGAACGGTTTCTCAAAAGCCCTAATTGGCTCACCGGACATGTTTTTCCGGCGACACGTACGATTATCTCCGGTGCCGCTAAGATTCTGACTTCTGTCTTCAATTCCGACTCTTCTTCTTCGTCTTCGTCAGGCAGCGATTCCATGTTTGGTACTCTTCTTCAAATCTCACTTCTTCTTTTTTTGTGTGAGAGAGAGAGATCTAGAAAGTGATAAATTACGAAATTGCCACTCATTGCTCATTTTAAAGTAGTGATTTTAAAAAATTGTAAAAAAAAAATTGGTGGCTTTGGTTGATGTTTGTTTGAGTGTTAAGTAAAAAAAAAACTCTTTTTTCATGTTTTTTTTTTGTTGCTGCAAATTAAGTTTGTGTAGGTTGCTTTTAAATTTTTTTTCTTCTAACTTTTAATGGAAATGTTATAGTACAGGCTAGGTGATTTCAGTTTTCTTTTTGTGTGCGTGCCATTGGAGTTTAGGATATTTTAGTTTAATATCAGAAGGGGAGAGAGCTTGAGATTATTAAAGTTGGTATTATGGATGTAGTTTCTGTTAGATACTGTTTATTTGATGGTTATTTTTGGTAAGTACTATTGAATTGATAATTAAATGCTTTGGAGTATAATAATAAATGGTTTAATGCAACTACATATTGAAGTACTTATTAAGTACGGTACTCATTTACAGTTTGGAGTTAAACTAGTTATGATGAAGATTTGTTGAGCCTGTTATTTTGTATTTGGTTCTGATATTAATTAATGACCCGAATCTAACATAATGTGTTGAGCGTTGTTTATGAGATCCTGTAACCTAGAGGCAAAATGTGTGATAATTGAAGCGGGGAAGCCAATTGAACCCGCTGTTTTGGGGGATGGTTGAAGTAGTATTTATGTAATTTGTTTTTGAAAAAGACAAATATAGTATGTGTAGTAAAGGTTATAACCACTTGATAGTTGATATCACTTGATGTCGTGCTTATACCACACTAGGGAGGCTGCTTGTATAAAAGTTTCCCCCCTTTGCATTGTAGGCTTTGATTTTATATTATTACTTTATATTATTTTCCAGAAGGAAACCTAAAATAAGATAAAGATACGTACAAAATATTGCAATGCAGGAGGGTGGTTTGGTAATATGATTTCTAAATATCACTTTAGTGGTACAACCATATTGCAATACAGAACACGCTGTTATAGGGCGAGATGCATCTAAAATATAATTAATAGTAATATAACCAAAAAAAAAAACATATTGCAATTCATTTGAGTTTGGCAGATGCACGTTCACTGAAGCTGGTTTAACTGAATTGGCTATGCTTAGAACAAATTGCTAATTGCAGATGTGAATTGTATAAAAATAAAGTTGCATCAACCAAAGGAGTTTTTTTTGGTTATATTACTATTAATTATAACCAAAAAAACATGCTCTCTGTCAAGACTTCTTGTGCCAGACATGCACTCTTAGTCACCAACCAAGTGAAGCATTTAACCTTGGTTAGAGCCGGACACTTCCATATGTTACTCCATAGTTTTGGCTACCTTCCAATCTGCACCATGTCTTCCATTCTATATGCCTTGTTAACATAGAATTGCCCATCAGTATTGTGTCTCTATCTCAAAGTATCTTGCTCATCATTAGTGCCAATGAAATCACCAATCTTACTTAACAGAGCAGCCACTCTTTCAATCTCCCAGTCATTTAGCACTCTCCGAAGGATAAGTACCAGCCCTGTAGCAAAGAAATAGAAAGGGGACATCCTTGGATTCATTATTCTGTCTTGACACGTGTAGCAAAGAATACCTTATTCAAGCTTTAAATAAATAAAGCTCTCTTGTATCGATACTATTAGCTATCTCTTTGACATTTTAATATTAATTTCATCTAAGTATGAGCTCTAATATTATGGTGGCCAATGAAACTATCTTGTTATGGCATGCTCTCATTTTTATTTTGTTTTTTATTTTGTTTTTCTAATACCTTATATCTGGCTTTTATTGTAGAGGATGATGATAGAGAAGAGAATGATATTTGCTCGGAAGTGGATGAGTTAAAAAAGGTAATATATCCCACCTGATTATGTTACAAATTTCTAAGTATTAGGAATCAAGTGGTTTTTTTTGATTTAGTACCATGATTCTCCCTGTGATACCAATTTGTTCATCTGGAATATGAAAGTGATCAGTAGTATATCAGATAGGCTTTCCTTCTATGGGATATAGTTTGTCCGTTTTAAAGATATAATTAAGTAAATAAAAGCTATGTTGTATGAACTCTTCAAAATCATTGCCGCACACATGTCAACTCAACATCTGTGGCCCTGGGATCCACACCGGATTTGGTCTACTCATCGTGGGTGCTTTAATTACATGTATAGCCAAGAAGTATACATTGTTTAGGTAATTGGTTGGATTTTGTAGGTCTAGGTTATAGATATATATAGTTATATAATATGTGTATGAGAATGCTATGGCCTATGCTATTACACGAGATGTCTGATGAATAAAATATTAGATGACTATAAAGAATTAATTTTATTAGATTTAATTCAATAACTCTAAAATATATACTGTATATATGTCACAACTCACAATATAAACTTATTGCCTGCATCCTGACATTTGTATCCATACCCCCAAATCCTAAAAGTATGTTATGAAGATTCGATCTCTAGATTTGCATTCGTATCGGGTGCCCACACCTGAGTGTGTGCTACATAGAATAAAAGTGTGATCTCTTTAGCAACGTTAACTTTTTGATGAGATGATCTAAAACTTTAACATGTTATCAGAGTAGCCAAAGGTCCCAGGTTCTCGAGCCTCATTACCACCTATTATTAAAAAATTCACGTGTTATGCCTGTTAAAAAATTCAAGCTTGTATGCCGGGGGCGCGTTGAAGATATAATTAAGTAAATAAAAGTGTATAATCTCTAACAACAAAAGTTTTTCGATGAGATGGACTAACAATTTGGATGCAACCAGAGGAAGCACAAAGATGCAAGGGGACTGTAAAAACAACAATAGCCTTCCACACGAAGGTCCTTATATGGAATGCCAAAAAGATCATTAAAGTCGTTAATGATTGACACTGTCGTCTGTCCTATGTCCAATGATAGAGAGAGCACTTCTCCACTTTTTTCAGTTTTGAACTCTGTCTTCATGGACATAAATACCTCTCTTTTGGAAGATGGAGAGATCTTCGTCATAATCCAATATCCCGACATACTCATGTACAACCTTCATTTATTTTGTATTTCGTCATTAGTAGTAAAGAATATCAAAAAATAATCATTTATTTGCTATATGTAGGGTCTCAACGGAGAAAGATAGTATTATCCTGTGGAGTGGAACTAGGTGACAAACCCCCCACACCCACACCTTCTCTTTATATTTTTTATAAGGAGCTAAGTGACTAATCCTTTGTTCAAAGGAAGCGTAGGTATTTGTAAAAAGCTACTTTCAATAAACATAGCTAAGGAAGTGGAAGATGGATGTTTTGCTTGCAATGAGTGAATAGTTGTTAGAAGTGATGGCATACTCATTTAGGGAAAATATGCTAAAAAAGACTCAATTCAATGATTTTGAAATAGGAAGTGGAAAGTAAATTAGGTTTTGGTAGGATGTTTGGTGTGGAGAGTTGGCCTCCAATGAAGCATATCCACATACAAATGGCATCACAAAAAACAGGTTATTGTGGTAACAAGTTTCCTCATTAGGAATAAAACTAATACCTTGTGAATCTAGGATTCAGGAGAACTTTCCAAGCTTGGGACCTAGACAGTTGAACTATTTTTTTGTAAAGATTTATGATCATTCATAAATTTATCGCGGGAGAAAGTTGGTTGATTTACAGAGGGTCAAAAAGTGAATTTTTCTTTGGACCATTTCTTGGTTCCATGTTGACCTTCTTGGTGTCGTTTCAATTTTATTGGATATTTCCCGAAGAGACCTAAAAAATAAAATTTTCTGGTAAAATCTTTTCATGTGTGGTTACAGATAGAAGGATATAGCGTGCTTTTGTGTTAATTGTTAAGGAGAACTTGCGCCTTGATGAAGATCTATTGCATGGTGTTCAAAAATGGAAAGTCAGCCTAACGATCAATCAGTCAACTTAGATAGTACTTTGTATGCAATTTTATTTTTGACTGAATACTTTGTTTCCTTAGGGAAGTTAGAGGTTCTCTAGTCCTTGACTTATCCTTACATGGGCTTAGAAGTCTTTAAACTGGAACACAAATAAATTCTCAGTAAATATTACCCCTTTTGTAAGTGTAACCGGAACAATTCAACCTTAAGTTGCAACTAATTGGTGTTGTCTAAATGAATCCTTTTCCCCCGATCTCCATTATGTTCTATTCTTAGCCATTTCATAGTGATTCCATGAGATCTTATGTGTTTTAAGATAATTTCCTTCCTTGTGATTTTAGGTCTACCTTATCCCAACACCTTCCATTATCATATTGTCGTGTGTACGAATACTAACATTATGAAGAGGAACACTTGTTGTAAGGTGCCTGTTATGCAAAAAATAGAAAAACAAAAAACAAGGAGGTTGTTCCCCTCGGCCCCCTCCCACCCAAATTGAAGAGGATGAACTAGGCAAGGAAGGAAGTGTGGATATAGTTGCAGCATGTCCTTTAGGGTGAATTTAGGAAGTAAGAAATAGAAGGGCTTTTGAAGGAGTCTATAGCACATCATGGGCACCTAGAAGATCGCTTTTGTCATCAGGGTATTGTTGTGGAAAAGGAATTTACCACTTCATAAAGTTGGGTCTGGAGCTCAAAATGAAAAGATTTGAACTTTTGAGCTCCAACTTGGTGTAGTATGAACAAATTACTCTTGAAGTATCAAAAAAGAAATTTATTTATTCTTTTGAACTTCTCTTTTGCGTGTAGCATCCTCAATTACGTGGAGAGAGAAGTCAAACCAAGCACCTAATTGAGCAGCTACTTATGCAGGAGACATTTTCAAGGTTAGTTGCAAAACTTTCATTTATTTAATATGCTGAAATTTTTGTTTTGTAGTATTTAAGTGATATTTCTTGTATGTTACAGGAGACTTGTGTCTTTTCGATGATGTTTTTTTATGTTTTTCCACGTCTCATCTCTTTGTGGATATTCAACTAGATTTTTCTTAAATCTTAACTTAATATTTAGCATTTGCATGTAGTGTGATATCTGTCTTGATTTGTTTGCATTTTATCAATTCGTTGGGCTTGTCTGCTCCCTTTCTTGCGTCTTTAGTCCTTTCTAAGTTTTGCTAACATTTAAAACTTTTCACCCTGATGTAGTTTGTATAATTCTCCAGGAAAAGGACAATATGAATTTCAGATTTTGGAGTGTTTCATGATTTATAATTTACCCTCATGAATTGAATTTTTGTTTTCTTTAGTGCTTTTAGCATAGGGAAGGTAATTTTTTTCTGAGATTTTATTATTAGGCTTTTATTTTTTAGTTGTAAATGCAATTTGATGGAAATGCTGGGTGTCATTTGTCTGCTTTTTGGGTTGAGGAACAACATGATATGTTTATTGATTAGCCATTTTAATATTCTTTCAATAATAGGTATCTATTTCAATATATAAATGGTTAGCAATGCTTCAATTCATAGGAACAAGTCAATACAGAATGTTTAAAGCTGAATATATTTTGTTTAAGTTGTCTGATGCATAACTCTTGCACTTGACACTCAAGGGATCCAGCAGTGATTGAAAAATACACAAGCACACATACACATGCATGCACACGTTCAGTTACAACCTACCATCTAAAAAATAGGAGGAATAGTCTTTCAAATTGGATGGATGTTTAATGTATGCACTGCTAATCTTGAAATGAAAAATATTTATGATGACTTAATGAAGTCTCGACTAAAAACTGATTTATGATCACTTAATGAAGAATCTGGGACCTTTGCCTGCTCCTGAATTAGATTCTTATCACCACCCATTATCATAAAGAATATTCACGTGCTTGCTCCATGAAAACTGAATCAGGCCCCGTACGTGAGGAGGCGTGTTGATGGGATAGCTAAATAAATAATGTTCTCTCTAACAATTGATGTTTTTAGATGAGATAGTCACACACTTCAATATGTGAAGAAATTCACATTGGGCCTAACTCATCCCCATACAAAGAGACCAATTTTTCCCTCCCACAACCGATGTGGGACTTCAACGTCGTCTATGATACTACTAATTGTAGAAGGGTGTCGAGCATTTTGGGGTTGAGTGAACAGTAAATCTTTTTTTTCTTTGGGTTAAGAACAGTATACTACTACCTCACGAAACTAATTCTGCCTTCTTCTGTCTATGTCCAAATTCTAAAGTTTATCTTTACACATACAAAGTGAGAGAGAGAGAGAGAGATCAATGAGTAGAAACAGGTCTTTGCTGCTAGCAATTTGGAAGAAAATGTCTACACTTAATACTAGTAGGTGAGAGAATTCATATTTAGTACATATGACAAGCGATCCAACTTTATAAGGTAGGTAAGGCTTACTCAATAGCTAACTGTGTCCGTCATATCAGATACCAGATGCTGAGCTCATGTAATACTGGTGATTCCCGTCTTTGCTTTGGATATGGTGATAGTCGAAGCTATTTCCTTGTACTTCCCCTGAAATCCTGGGTGCCTGTGTATTTCTAGCTGAGGAGCGCTCCCATGGAAAACTCAGTCATCCCTTTGCAATATCAATTGTGAAGTGGTGCAGTTAGTTTATTTTTGCTTCTTTTTATGTATGCATGCCTATGTTTTGCTTGTCTTTTATGTATGCATGCCTATCTTTTTCACAGTAAGAGATTGTCAGTTTCCCTCTGTTATGCTTGTCTTCAATATTGTAGTTTTCTTTGAAGTGGTCCTTGGATTGGATACTGATGTGACTTGATGAATCTTAAACAAAAAATTAAGTAGGGCTTTGACTCTTTGACAGCCAGATGACATGCATGTGTATTGAAAGAGCAAGATATGATGTTCGTCTGTAAATACAAAAAAAAAGAAAAAAAGATGACAACAGAAATATGATGTTTCTTTCTGAACCTAGTTATACTATTAACTTTGCAGGGAGGAGCGTGACCAGTTAGTAACGATCATCAACTCAAGGGTTGTGGATTCTTCATCACTTGAAGGGAAAGATAGTTTGGGTTTGCACTCGACACTACCTGAATAAACAATTGCAGATGATAATAACTTAATGAATCTATCATGTGGTTATAGCTTGTGTTCTTCCTGCAAAATGTTTGCATAAAGCTGAATAATCTTCTATGTTTCATTCAGAGACGTTGGACCACAGCAGTCAAGCAATTATAGAAGCAAGGAAATGGTTAGAGGAAAAGAGAGATGGACTCCGTCCCGATAATACTATCGGAGGTGTAAACTCTATAGTTAGTGTAAGTGACTCGTTTTATCTGTCTCTGGAGTTCTCTAAGCGACGGTTTCATTAGATATCTTACCACAAGAATCCTCTATCCACATGGTTTACATTAATTTACTCCCAGCTTTATCAATTTGAAGTTTTTTGCATGGTACTTTTGATATTTTTTCCTTCATTGGCTTGAATGTCTTCTTTTGGGTTCTTGACCAGATCTGTCTCCTTTCTTTCACACACCTAAGTTTATTTTCCTTGAGTTTCCACGTACTTTAAGATAGGATCTCATTGTTAATTGACTCCTCATTAGAGACCGCACCACCATTAATAACCAGGCTGTTTATGTGATAATATTTTCAATGAGCATCTGCCACTTTCTGGAAAACTTTGTATTATTGTCACCCTGCTCAAGCCAATTGCTTCTTAATTTTGCCTCCAAAATCTTTCCTCAAGTTTAGAAGATCCTCCTTCCTATTTAACTATATCTAATTTATGGGCCAATTTTGGGCCCGCTGTCCTTATTATACGGAATGAACTTGTTGAGTACTTTTGTCTGTATTACATTAGTTCCTTCATTTATATTGTACCGTTTCTTAAAAAAGTCATTTTGATGTTGTCGAATTTGATTGTGGAAACTTGAACCATGAGAGTATTTTTTCTAATTCATCTGAATCAGTTGCGTAGTTTACATGTATTTTATCTATAATATTAATTCTACCTTGAACTTCCAATCCTTGTTTTTCTATAAGGAGCTTTGTGGTACTACTAGTGTTTCTCATGTAATATGTTGTCTGCACAATGACACATATTTTACTGCTTTCAGCAATGTGATACCGAAATATAGCTATATAAAAATGTTTATTGATGCTGTTATAGGTGGATGATACTCTTGGCTCACCTGTAGAAATGGCCAAGTCATATATGAAGGTTCGTCCACCATGGGCGTCCCCTACTGCTGATAATAGTGGACTTAGAACCCCCTCACAAATGAAGGCAAAGCTCTTTGACGAAGAAGCTCCATATTCTGTCAGTGGTGATTCTCTTTCCTTGAAGGTATTGAAAATGTCAATTTTGCTTTTATTACAGCCTGTTCACTTTCATTTCGACCCTTTGAGAGGATATACACTCCTATTTTGTCGAACGGTGGTAGAATCTTAGTGTTCTAAGATTATACAACGTCTACAATTAGCACTAGAAGCTTTGATGATCAGAGCGCCAAAAGTTGGTAGTTTCAGATAGAAAAAACTTATTTAGCAAAGTAAGGAATAAATTGGAGACCAGGCTACTTTCTTGCTAAAAAAAGGCCAAAAGGGGAAGACAGAGAAGAAAGGTTGCCTAGATGCATATCAGCTTGTCTTTCTTGCTATCTCAAGCTTAATCTTGATTGTGCCCACACTGTTTCAATCAAACGAATGTGCTTCTTGACTCCGCTTAACAGGTGTGCTTAAACTACAAAAAATACTTGCCAAAGAATGTTGCTTTGAGAAATAAAGCACAAGAAAAATATTATCGAGAATGCTTTTACTACTATTGTTTTTAGAACCCTATTTATACCTATATTTACATAATATATATATATATATTTTCCAAAATACATGAACTATCTAACATTGCAAAAGTTTCAAACTGATGAGATGATGAAAATTACAAAGCAGACATGCACATGTTGATCTTTGGAATTTGATATGTACAATTGGGTGGTTGGATATTTATGAAGGGATCTAATGGCCTTGCAATGGTTTGATAAATTTATAACTTTTGAAAGAGTTAAGCTCTTGGACTTGGGATCTACTTATGAGAAGTCGTATACATTAGATCAAAGTGTTATCAATCAAATATTAAAGAGCATTGCCAAGGTTACACCATTACAAACTAAGCAGCCATGCACGAGTTCATCCATGTAGTTTGATAAGTGCACGTGGTTTAGAGGACATTGATGTGGGATCTACCTACTGAGCTGCATCCAGTTGATTGACTTAGAACTGTGCAAGAAACAAGCTGGTTGATGCTTTGACATAAGATCTAACCTTATAGCAACTTATTAACTTGAAATGCTATCATTCTAATAATAAAAAAGGGCTAGTTTTTGCGAGATTTATTAGTCTTAACTTGATTAGTACAACTTCATAACAGAGACTCGATATACCGAACAGTTACCCAAGTGACTAGTCCTTATTTTTGCATGTTTGGTTGTTGCTTCACTAGTATCATTTTTTGGTGCATATGTGTTATTTGAATTTTCTAAATAGGTAGAACCTTCTGCTTACTCCTCTTGGCAATTCCTCATAATACTGAATTAAATATTATGTCATGTTTCATTTATCAAAAAGTATACATACATATATATATATATATATATATATATATATATATATATATATATATATATATATATATATATATATATATGTCATGTTTCAAGCTGTACCTTTGATCACGCTTCATTATTTTAGTTATTTAAAGGATCTTTGTATTCTTAAACTTAGCTAGGCATGTCATGTCAAAGAATGATGAACAGCTACTCCATTTACTTTATCAATTTTCTGTTATTTACTGTCTTCTGATGTATGATTTTCTGCTGGATCACAGAAAAAAAGTTCTTATGCATCTGGGTCATGGAATATTCATGAGGAAATACGAAAAGTCAGGTCAAAAGCAACAGAAGATATGTTACGTGCCCACCCTTTCAAGGAAACTGGCTACCAATTACGTTTGGTAGAACGCAAAGCAGAACCGAAATCTGCAGTTGGTGATTTAACAGGAACCAGTACCGCGGAGAAGATAAATGACTCAAGTTCTTTGAGACTTGCTAAACTGTCAGATGTACCTATTAAGTGGTCAGGTGTGTGGTGCTCTAATCTGGCCTCTTAGAGTGATCTTATGGTCTTGGTTTAATTTGTCTTCTGCTGTAAACTAGTTTTCTGTAGAAACCTCATTTTTTCTCTTTCAGATGTGGAAATAACACAAGAAGGTGGAGAAAGTGAGAATGGGCCTTTAAATGCTGCCTCTTCTATCCAGCTGCAAGATCAGGTAACCATTTGTTTAAGGGATTTCAGTATTTTATTCATTAGTTGGCACATTTGGACTAAAAAAGATAGCATTTCAATATCTCTAATCTGGAATGTTTGGTTTCAAAAAAAAAATAAAAAAAATAGCATTTCAATATGGACAATAAGATGTGTTTAGTTATGTACCTTTTTTTTTTTGAGAAATAACTTATGTACGTCTGTCCTCATTCTGTTCAAACTTACAGGCAGTTCGGGTTGGTGAGCAAGCTGCTCATGAATCTTACGTGCATACTGGTTCAATTTCCCCCTCTGAGCACAATGATGGTACTTGACGCCATTCTTTAAGATTTTTTCTGTTTGTTTTCTGTTGTGAAGCTAATTGGTAGTAATGGGTTCAGAAGTAAACTTATTACTACTTACCAATACACAAATATATGAAGTTGGAAGAGTGACACGTTATTCACATTTGATCATCTGGACACTCAAAATTGTTGCCTTCTATTACCTGGTCAGATAGGAGTTGAAAGTTGGCTTACTTGGTATGTGGGTTTATCTTTTGAATGGTCTGATAGAGATGTAAACAAAGATGGAGGCATTTGATGCTTCCCTAGTGTCTTCGGAGGTGGAAGTTGGTTTCTTGGCTACTTATCACCTAAGCAGTTCTCCTGTCAGGCCAATGGTGGATATAAATCAGGGACCCTAAATTACAGCCATGATTAGTGGCAATATTAGTCTGTTGGTTGGGGGAGTAAGGAGGATTTGTGAGAGAGAACCATGGTGACTGCAACGGTGTAACCAATGGCAGGCCTAGAATGGTCAGGATGGCACATGGAGGAATCCAATATGAATTCATCCTTATCTTATGTAGTTATGACTTATGAGTGTAAGGGAGGTAGATGCAAACCAGGAAAGCTTGTGACCAATGTTGTGTAATGGATTCTGATATCTGGTTTAGTTTAGAGCTATTTTGAACCCTAGGGCTCGACAAGTTGGTAATTTTGTGACGCTCCGTAAACTTGACGATCAAATCCAGCTCTTAGTTTGAACCCTGCATTGATCGTCAAGTTTACAAATTTGCTTGATTGACAGGCTCCACTAGCATTTGGTTGCCATTACTAGTGGATGATATACGCTGAGACTACAGATGTTTAGCACTTCTCACATGGGGTGAACTACAGTTCTAGATTTAATATATCTTCTTGTAAAACGTGTGCGTCCTATACTAAAATAGCTTGTGTATCATGCGCTAGATTAGTAATGAGTCTCAATTCACATTTGTTCCTCCATTGCTCTTTCTTGTGATTATGGCGGCATGTATAGTTGGTTAATTATGTCCTAAAACATGCAAGTGACTTTTGTTATATGTGGTTTTCTCCTTCTCTTTTTTCATTGTGATCTGTGGGGTTGGATTAACTGCTGATTTCTTTCCATTATGGCCAATTTAATTTCTCTTATATTTATCCATTTTTACAGGTTCAGGTCTTCATATATCTGCATCTGACGCACATGAAGTGACTCGACCAAATTTAGCCCCAAGTTCTAATGGATATATATCATTAGAAGCTAGGTAAAAGAATGAAAGATAAAGCTCTTTAATTTTTCAAGAGCTTGAATCCCAATAATGCTGGTTTCCCCCCTCGATAGTTTGTCTGCAGGTCAAAGTAGAGGACAAAACGACTCGCACATTGGCGGTGAGAAGCTAAAACCGGGAACGTCAAGTCATGACAAGTCGACTAAATCTCACCAAGTGGCGGATAAGTGTGAGTTTCTTAGCGAATCTGCTGTGGATGTACCAGACATGAATGAAACAATAGAGAGTCCTGCTGCTTCCATTCCTAGTGAAGATTTATCGCAGGAGGAACCAGTCTTGGTACGTGACTTGGCAAAGAATGGGAAAGTTGTGAAGCAACAAGGAAAGAGACCGGTGAGAAATGTTCGAAAGACCACCAGAGCAAAGAGGTAAGTCATGAGATATGTAGACCAGGCAGTCTGTAGACCTGAAATTGTTGTATATTAGCTTAACCTCAAGAAGAAATTTAAGCTATTGTAGGAGAATCCTTGATTCATCTTTCCTTTTTTTTTTTCCGAAAGACCATGTTGGAATGATTATCCCTGCCCGATGGGTCTACATCCATCCCTGAATGTCGTCGGGTACTGTTAACTTCCCAGCTAGTTTGTGTAGTATTTATTCCTAAGTTCATGTAGGAGACTCACCATTCTCTCTATCTCTTATAAATTTGAAGTTTCTATTTATTTTTTGGGGTTGGGTGTGTGGTATCCCCAAACGTTCATACATAGTTAAGAGGCATGTTTATGTATTATGCCTCTCGAAAACTACACACTGATAAATATTATAGCACTCATAGGAAATATGGTATATTTTTTTGGGAGGTCTCGAATAACATTGCTTTTCCTGCCAATCCCAGAGTGCATAGCTCCACACCACATCTATTCATGGCCTTCAACACTTCCATCTTAACATTGTGCTCCCTCTACATGGTTGCTAGTTTCGTGCTTCGATACCTGAGATGAGAAAACGAATGTTGGCTCAAACGACTAAATATTAGTCGCCATTGTTGTGCCAGGTAACGAGTCAAATACGTACCTTGAAGCTAGGCAGAGCTTATAACTGTATCATTAGTACGCGTAGGCTTTGGTTTCTGGCGATAGTATCTCAAAAACTCTCTTGAACCGATTGATCTAACTGACAATCGATCATCAGTTTTTGTTGTTATTATGAGTTCAGATCCACCACTTCCTAGCTCTACATTGTTGTTAAAATCCCCAGATGAAACAAGCTGCTTTCCAGTTTCATCAACATAGCTAGAAGATGAAAAAAATACAGATCTTAGTTAAGGATAACAACAAAATTTACCTGCATGATGATGTTCTAAACCATCTGCAAACTATTCATCTGTACGAGATAGAAATAAGGTATGTGTACACTCTACTCTCTCGAGAGTCTAGACATCACTTGAAAATCTATCTTCTGCTCAAATGTACAGCATACCTGCTGCTATAGTCGTAAAACTCTTCTAATTCCGCTTCTTCATCATCACCACCATCACCATAATGCACCTTGCAATGGTTTTTTGCATCCATATGCTTCCTAACTGCTTCCAAACTACTAAAAGGACGACATCTATCGTTGCAATACAGACACATATAATCCCTTCTAACCTGAAGACGTGAAGAAACGATTTTTACAGGACTTGAAGATCATACAAGTAAAATGAAACCTACAGTATTACCTTGAGACCAAGGTAAGTGAGGAAGCCTTTAGTATCCTTCAAATACTCTATATCAGGTATGAAGAACCCGTGCTTCTTGTGCATATGGACCGTGCAGTTCTCTACTGTATCGTGTTTCATATCACACATGAAACAGCAACGCGGATCAAACTCCTCATCCATGACACCACTACTAGTACTGCTTCTGTTCATCTTTGGTTGCCTCAATGAGTCATTGTCTTCACACGCGATCTGTTCCTCTTGATCAACCTCCTCCCACTCGTGATGATCTTGCGAAGCTCGTGGTAAGTGAGTTTTAGATTTGAGATGTTGAGTATGAGCTTTAGAGGTTGTAAATTCTTTGCCACAATGTTCACAGCTATATAGAAATGGAGTTTCTACTAGTGCAGACTGTCTGGCTTTAAAGAGTGTTTCTGTCAATCCAGGAACTCCAGCAACCTGAAATAAATACCAAAGAAACACAACAATGAAACTCTAATCCATTCCACAAACACACAAATTACTCCATGGGCTTCGTTTCGATTTGTTTCCTCTGGTTTGACTCGACATGAAGTTTAAGATACAAAATGAATCCTCAAATATTGATTTCACAAGATTTAGTTTCGCTCAAGTTATGGATTTTAACTATCTGAATAGATGTTTTGACTCGATACGAAGTTTAAGAAAATAACGAATTTTGGATTTTGTGGTTTCAAATATGCTAGGTGGAAAGTTGTTTCAAAAAGTAAGTTTTTTTTTTTTTGAAACGGATTAAAAAGGAAAATAAGATAAACAAATTAAAACGGAGCAAGTTCTTTAGCAATCATGCAGGGTTAAACATGTGCAACACATAGTAGTCCAATCTAAATGAACAACAACAACAATATATCTCGTGTAATTAAAGTTTGAGGAGGGTAAAAAAAAAAAAATCATTTTACTTTCCAAAAAAGCAAAAAAGGGTAAATTTAGCAGTTTACCTTGCGTTTAAGATTATAAGTGTGCCACTCTGATTTGTAATGAATTTTTTGTTCATTTTCGTCAAAAAATTCTTTATTACAACAATTGCAAATTAAACTCCTCATTTTTCTTTTTTTGTTCTTTTTTTTTAATTCAAAATTGGGTCTTTAGGTTTCTGCATATATAAAGGCAGCAGATTAAGGGCTTGTTTGGCGGCCAAGTCAAGAAATATATATTTTGACCAAAAGCTGTCACAAGCACAGACGTAAGCAAATTTGAAAAATACTTGGGACCCAAAGGAATACTTGGAGCTCAAGGATAACTAATTTGATACTCGCTTCGTTTCGTTTTGTATGAGTTAGTCTGACTTTGATAGAAAGTTTAAGAAAGAAAGATTTATAAATTCACGATTCAAAATAAGTGATAAATATTTGTGTTGTTCCAAATCATTTCATTAAGGATAAAATTGATATTTTAAAATTAAATTAGGGAAAAGGGACAATTATACCTCCGAACTATCATAAATGGTATGTAGATACCCTTCGTCATTTTTTAGGGACATTGGTGCCCCTGCCGTTCAAAAACTAGAGTGTATGTGCCCTTCAGTCTAACGGAAGACTAAATAGGGACACGTGGCACAATCTTATTCATCGATCCGATGTCGAGTCGATGGATAAGATTATGACACGTGTATGCCCGTTAGTATAAAAGATAGATATGTTCTAGTTTTTGGACAGCAGGGGCACCAATGTCCCTAAAGTATGACGGGGGTATCCGCATACCATCCACGATAGTTTGGGAATATATTTATTCTTTTCCCATTAAATTATTAGTTAATATAGAAATGTATCAATTTTTTTTGGAACGGATTAAATAGGAGAGTGAGTTAAATAAAGTGGGACACTGGGGAATTAATTTTAGGATTATGTTTGGTTCATAAATAAAATAAAATTTAGATTTATCTTCAAATAAAAAGGTAATATTCATTTTTAAATGGATTAATATTATCTTTTTATTTTAATGACCCATAAAGTGGAATAAAAGGATATTAATTCTTATTAGTGTTATGGTTCTCAATTACTAGTGAAAGTTGTAAAAAAAACACTTTCATCAATAAAGCTTTTTACTATAATTGAAAGAGAACCACAAACAAACCACTTAATGGAGAAAAAAAAAATGAAAAACAGAAGCAAACAATATTAACCATTTAGAAGAAAATCTATTTTTTTGGTACACTTTTGGTTGGATTACCTAAATTACATTTATGAAAATTGATACTCCATCAACCTCCATTACAAATGATGTTAAGAGGGAACCTACCTCCTTCCAACAAACTCCGAGTAACTTCATCATTAACCAAAGGTCTCAAGTTACCTTCCAACAACTCCGAGTAACTTCATCATTAACCAGAGGTCTCGAGTTGATTTCAAATTTGTCCCTACTGAATACAAAATCATCTTTGCTTAGCGAATCCAAATTTAATCAGGCCTCAATATAGGTACCAGAACATGGATAGTACATAACGAAATCCGAAAGTTTAGGTAGAGATGACCTACACCAGTAAGTAAAGTAAAGTCCAAAACACTTCTATAAGGATTTTTGAAGGAGATAAATTATCAATGTTCATTAGCTATCACCACACAGCCTGTATTGGCTTGGGTTTATTGGTTTTGATGTGACAACAACTGTATATATACACAAAAGCAATAAATGACCCTTCAACTTGATATGAATATGTACATTAGGGAAACAATTGAAGCTAAGATGGAGCTGCTGAAGCTTTGCATATAGGACACCAATTCTTGAGACTCAACCAATGTTTTACACACTCCATATGATACCCATGATCACATTCCAACCTTCCTATTTCATCTCCAATCACATACTCCTCCTGCGAGAAACACGTCATTTACTTAATTGAGTCACAATTTCGATTTCATTTTTGTTATGCAACATACAAGGGTGTTATCCGAGACCTTTTTTCATAACGAAATGATGTTATAGAGAACACATAAGATAAACATTAAGAAACGGTTCTAAAGATGGCAGTGATAGTGAAATGTTGTTACTATTATAAAGAGGTCTAACTATGTGTGTGTGCGCGCATGCATATTATAAAATAGATTTTAAGAAACAATACATGTATATAATAGACCGTCAACGTGTGGAAGTAAGTATCATCAATTGGGACAAGTAAAGCAATAGAACCTCTACAGCCTAGAACCAAACATACATGTCGAGTAGTGATTATATGCTAACACCACATGTACAAAATATGGTCTCTAAAATGGGATAGACTTGTCTATATTATGCAAAAATAGAACTATATCTAGTGACATTCACTCAAATTACGGCTCTAATTTATTAGTTCAAGAATTTTTCTACTCCATCGAGTTCAAGAAGAGAGTTTGACAAGGCATAAACCTAGAGAACTCTGCTAAATAAAAGTCAGCTAAGTGATGAGTAAAACATCTTAAGGATGTACAACATAAAACTAATGCAGTGTTAACTGCACTTCGAGTAATATTGCATCAGGAAAAAAAAACCAAAGTGACAAAGCAAGGTGCTACCTATTTATAAAGGGAGGTGAAAAACATCACAAACCATAAAATTAGATTTAAGTATAACACATCAGGAACATTGGAATATACAAAATATAGCTTTAAGTGGGAAAAACCTGACAAATAGTGCATTTGACCTCATCTTCATTCTCGTCGCTTCCAAATTCCCCTATTTCTGAAGGCATAGACTGATAAATGCTTTTCCGGATGCACTTTGACAATGCCTCCTCGGACAGAGCTGTGCTAACACTCCCCATTCTCTCCTCGAGAGCTAATAATTCCTGTTAACAGGCAAAAGATTAAAGTTCTGCAGGGTGTAAAAGGTATAACTAACGGTGGGAACTTATCTTTTGTGCGACAGTGATCTTTAAGCTATTGGATGAACCTCAACCCGCTACCCCCATAAAAAAACCTCGACATTTTGATGAAAATTAAGTTTGGATGAACATAGTCAGTAATCATATACGGAAGAGAATAAAGACCTCATAGGACATATTGTCTATATCCAGCCTCATTCCTCTATGCTGGTCGTAGAAGTTGAGGCCACCAAGAAACAAGTTGGTCTCCAACATAAGTAGTTGCTGTACATGGAAAATAAGAGTTCATCATAAATACAAATAGAAAGCGCCTGAGTGGTACGAAATACTCAAAGGTAGACTACCTCATATGTTAATTCTTCATCTTGTTCCATTCTTTCAAGTGCCACTAATACCTGTACAGAAAAGCAGCGATCAAAGTGAAATATCGTAAAACCTGATCCAGAAAAACAGTGACTGAGATTCTGTTGGGTAAAATACCTGAGCAACTCCATCCATGTTATATCGCTGCAAGGCATCACGGTTCATTAATTGGTTTATAGAAGTTCCAGACACTCCAGCTGGGAGATCTTCAACATCATTTCCAGGAAAACTAAAAGCACTTGAATCACTCGAAGAGGCATCTGAGAAAAATTGACTTGATGTCTGCAGACTGAAATTTGGAGATTCAATCTGAGGTGAATTCTGGAAAAAGCCAGATGACGAATCTCGTACTGAATCTCTAAGCCTAGGCACATTCATTGACCTGCGAGTCCTAACTGATACAGCACGACTATCCTCCCTAATATCAAAGTTCTTACTATTCCTTGAATCAGAAATTGAGATGCCACGAGTTGGACGAATGGCATCTCCTTCTTTTGGTAATGCTCCACTTATTTTCTTCCCTTTAGAGGATGAAGTGCTTTCACCTTCTGAATTTCTTCTTTTTACCATGTCCCTTCTACTAAATCTTGAATCTGCTGTTGAACAACTCTGTGGAGAGATATCTGATCGTGAGTTGCATTTTAGATTTCTCGGCACATATCCAGCCCCACTAGCAGTGCCCCTTGCCCCTGCACCAATGGCCTTAGACGACGAAGAAACAGACGAACCTACTGGATTGTTTTGATTGGAATACTTGGGAGTAAATAATCTACGAGGTTTACTGCTTGAAGCTCCACTAGAGCAACCTACTTCTTTCAATGTAATTTTACTTGATCCGGTATCTCGAATTACTGAATTTAATTGGGGTTGATGCGCTTTTGATGACTTCATGTGTTCCGAAGCTTCAGGTTCACCATGTGAACAAGTCGTTTCTGATTGATCATTTCCAACATGAGAATATGCTTTCCTGTCCTTGAATGATTTTCTCGCATTAGCCATCACAGAGGATGTCCTACATGAACTTCCAACAACTTCTTTTCCATTTGAAGAAGTGAAAGAAGGCCTGAGAGGTCTTGGTTTCTCTGTACTTCTAACTTGCGGGCTCTTCATAGAGCTGAGCCGGCTACTGCATCCATATCGAGAGCACAACTGAACATTTTCATCCCTGCTGTCAGCTATGTCCCTCAAACCTCTTCTGGGAACGTAAAGGCCATTAACAGCTCTTTTGCTTGAATATTCATCCATAGATTACATACAACCTCTTAGTTCTGTCATGTCAAAACCAAATAGCCTAATGTTACTACTAGTTAGACCTTAAAATCGTGAAGTCAGACTTACTTTTTAGCAAATGAGGACCGGACTACCGTAATTTTTTTCAATTATCATAGCTATCAGCAAGTTTCAAGAAGAACGGTCAAGTATATTGCAATTGAGAAGAAACATCAATTATAGCACTCTGAAATTCACTTTCAATGTGATGAATACAAGGAAAACCTCAAGCAAAATTAAATTCACAAGCTCATAGTGATAGATGACAAGAACTTTCTCTAACCCCTATCATCAAAACTCAGTTTCCCTACAAGAATTTTGAGAATCTTCGATAGGAACACCAAAAGTAATACTATTACGAAGACAAGCAGTATCAGAAAAGGCAACTTGTAATCACATCATTTGCAAGTTAATCAACTATCAACAATGTAGCATGTGTCTAGGAGATCATGACCCGATGCATTCATAATTGTGATGATTGTCATAATTTACTACATTTGCTACAATTCTTCCCCTTTAACCAGAATTGCAACATTACGAAACTCACATAGGCAGCAAGTAAACCTCAATATTAGTAAAAATTGCTCACGTAACTCTGAATATCACAGATACAAATCCATATATATATGCCTTGAGTTGAACAGATGATTTGCCCATAAATAAAATCGTAAAAGATGGCTAATGGTATCACAGCTACCCAACAGTGAGCACCACTTGTCGTTCATCAATTCCTCGTAAGATATTCGAAGAATCATATAAAGAAAGAACCATCCAGAAATCAGAAAAAAAGAGCCAACTAAAGGAAACACTCCAACAGTCTTACAAACCAAACAAAAGAGGAAAGGAGGAGGAAAGCAATATAATCAAAAGGGTGACAACAGTTATGAATTCAAAGATTGAACCTTTTTTGTTTACAAGTGGTAAGTAAGATTGAACCTTTACAGACTTCCACCAAAAGCTGTTCAGAAAATCTCATAAAACAAAAGTAGACACATAAATAGTCAAAAATAATAATTAAAACCCAAAATAGAGAATCCCAATAAATTGAGCATAACAAGAATAATCCAGTCAAAATCAAAGCTTGAAAATATGAAGAAGAAAAAAATACCATTGGAGTCTACTACAAGAGAAGCCAATAAGCATCAAAAACAGAAACTTGGAGACAAACCCATGCCAAGAAAATCATACTGCTGACATATCATCAGTCAAAGTCCATTGAAATAGCTTTTTTAGTTCTCTAAATATCAAAATATTATGAGAAAAGAGAAAAAAAACAGCAACACCAATAAAACTGAGCATAACAAGAAACAATAAAAGGGAAATACCACATGAGCTATCAAAGAAGCCAGAGGACATCAAAAGTAGAAACTTGGAAACAAATCCATCAATCAAAGACCACTGAAATACTAACTTCTTAAGTTCTCTAAAATATCAAAACCTTAAAGAGAAAGCAAAGAAAAAACACAATCCCAATACAATTGAGAAAATATAAGAAACAATAAGAGTGAAAAAGATCAAACTATTACCATAAAAGGCCTATCAAAAAAAGCCAGAGAACATCAAAAATAGCAACTTTGGAACAACCCCAAATCAAGAAAATCACATTATTGACATCTCATCAGTCAAAAAACTATTCAAATTAGCTTCTTTTTTCTTTTACAATCTTTACACTCAAACCCAATAATATTGAGCATAAAAAAAGAAACAATAAGAGTGAAAAAGATCAATTTTTTATATGAAATATTACCATAAGAGGCTAAGAGCCAATCAAAAAAAGCCAGAGCACATCAAAAATAGAAACTTTGAGACAATCCCATATTAAAAAAAATCATATTATTGACATATCATCAGTCAAAAGGCCATAGAAATGAAGTTTTTATGCAATTCTTACACTCAAACCCAATAAAATCAAGCATAAATAAGCAACAACAAGAGTGAAAAAGATCAAATTTTTATATGAAAACATTACCATAAGAACCTATCAAAAAATCCAGAGCACATCAAAAACAGCAACTTTGAGACAACCCCATATCAAGAAAATCACATTATTCACATATCATCAGTCAAAAAACTATAGAAATTAACTTTTTCAATCTTCACACTCAGAACCCCATATCAATTTTACAAAAATAAAAAGTGCATTACAGTTATCATATCATCCTTCAAAAAAAAAAAAAAAACTTTACTTTATTTTTCCTTTTCCTTCTTGTTGTTCTTCTCTTCTTCTTTACACAAAAGGAAAAAGAAAATACAAAGAAGAAACAAATGAGGAAAAAAAGGGTCTTTTTAGAGAGAGAGAGATAAGGGGAGAGAGAGAAACGTGTAAATTATGTAAAGATGGGAAGGTGGTGGAGATTTGGACAAAGAGAAATTAATTCTCAAACAGATAAAATACTGAAATGCCGTCCTACCAATGTTTGTTTTTATGTTTTTTTTTTAATTCACGATACTGGAAGTTTGATTATTTTGAATTTACGTTTATTTCAAAAAAAAAATATCATATAAGTAGGAGTGACCTTTCGATATTTAGTTCGTATTTATTAAATTTCAGGAAGTGATAGTTAAAAGTAGATATCAAATATCAAAATTTTAAATTTCAGTTTGATAATTAAAATTGTAGTTGACTTTATTATAAAGTTAATATTTTTTATCCAATTATATTTTTATTTTTTTATATAGAGGCGCGATATAATAAAAGATAAATAAATAAAAAAACATCAAGAATAACAAATGGATACAACTAAAAGGATATGTATTTGGGTCTTTTATGTTAGTTCTTTAACTTTGTTCATTAGACTTGTACTACTGAGTTATAAATATGTTGGATATATATAATCTTTATTGAGTAAATAATTTGATATTCGAAAAGTATCAAATATCGAATAGTACTAATATCTAATATTGAACTAAACTCGAATATCACAATTTTAAAATTTTAAATATCCAACCATCAAATATTAAATTACCAAAATATGATTTTTCAATAATTTAATTTTTAATATTTTATGTCCAACTTTACATATAAGAATCTATTCGGAGAAAGTGCTCCATTACCAAAATAAAGAAGTTCATACTCACTCGAACTCGAGAATTAAGAAAGAAATAACTTCATTCACGATAGTCCTATAATATTTTATTAACAAGAAATATCAGCCATTGGATCAAATTTTCTTGTTTTATTTACAAAGTCAAAAATTATGGACCACTTTTACTTATGTCCCCACTTAACTAGTAAAACAGTATCACTGACTCCCATAATTAATTTTTTAGCAAAGTGATAATATTGCTCTATTTTATTTTTTATATATATTTTTGGGCAAAGAGATGAGAAAAGGTATTAATCATTTTTCTATTATATTTTTTAAAATAGCAAACTGATAATACTAATAGATAAATTTTACACTATCCTTATTATTACTTATAATTATTTTTCTATTATATTTTTAAAATATTATATTTATTATATTCAAATAATAATATAATAAAATTAATTTTTTATTCTTGATTTCTTAAAAAGTATACACTATAAATAGTGAATAAATTTTTTAAACAGAAAGCACTATAATTTACATTTCAAAATATTTACTATAATTTTCTTTTTTAAAAATTAAAATTATGTATTTTTAATAGTATTTTTCACACTTTTTTTAACGACGTCTCCATTTCTGATCGCGCTTCTCTTGATTAGTTATTCACTACTCTATAATTGTAAATGCAATAATTAAAATAAATTATAAGTTTGAGAAGTAGAATCAATAATAATAATAATAATAATAATAGCATTAAGAAGCTTTGAGAAGTAGAATCGATCCATTTTATCATTTAAGTTTTGAGTATGAGAAAATTCTTCGTAAAGAACGATGTTTCTTGAATGAGATTCTATATGACATAACTTAAAATCAATCAAACTTCAAAACATGTATCAAATATCAAATATAAAATAAGTAATAAATAGAAAAAAATCATCTTTATTTATCTATTCATAGAAGTTTCAAAAATCAAACATTTTTCCTAGTTTAAAGTTTATACTTGTGTCATATTGTACATGTATATATTCATAACTGTGATTCAATAATTAAAACATATTATAAATTTAATAACAAATTTAGAACTCTTAAAACTTTTTAGTCTAAATTCCATATTAGTTCTTCCTCCCTACAATAAGGGGTCATTACATTTGCCAAAGAAAATTATTTCAAAATTATAATCTTTATCTTTCGAATAAAATAAAATATCATCAAATTTAAAATATAACTAGATCTTCAATTTAAAAAATAATAATCTATTTTTAAAATATTTTATCTTGCTTGATGAACTAAACAACCCCTAATAAATCATAAATATAATTTCATCTATGAATTCATCTATGTTTTTGTCAATTCATAAAAGTTTCATTAATAAAAAATTATTATTGATAGCATAAACATGTGTCATCTTTTATATGTCTTCTTCATATAATAATACAACCAAATGGACATTGAAATCATCAAATACACAAATCATAAAGTATAATATTTTTTAATTATATACAAAGGGAAAATAAATATTTTTTTTGATATGTCATTTTCTTTAAAAGTAAGTACAAATAATTACGTTACTTTCAAAATAAATAGATGGACAAAATAAAAGGATAAATATATTTATAATTTTATATGAATTCCAAAAAAATAAGAGGAGCCACCTACATCTAGTTCTTTTGCTTATTGTGGACATAACCAAACCCCACCATAACATGAAAGGGAAAGTCAAACAAAGGGCCACCTTATAATATACTACTACTTCTATTTATCGATTTACGGTATCAGTATCAAAGTCTGATTATATTTAAAAAAAATTATTAAAAATTTCTTTCAAAAGATAAAGCATCTCCTAACAAAGATGATTTTATTTTAAAAATAATTTTTTTTGTTTTTCTTTTACTAATGTTTGATAATTATTTTTGAATTGAATTTATCCGAATAATTTTATTGTGAGAGATTACTAAAAATTACTTCATTTATACGATTTAAACATGGTACACATAGTTTAGAATGAAAGAGGTATTATACCACTCCTAACAACCTTATGTTGCATTGATTTTTGGAATATTATGACATCAATTATTTATTTATGTTACGAATTTTATCGATTCGAATTATTTTTCTTAATGCGCGATTAAATTCATAACTGTTATTATCAATTAACACACTATGCTAACATATTTTGATAAGATTGTATAAGAGCTGTAAAATTTTAAAATTTTCATAAATTATAAATTTTTATGTTTATGGAAAAATATAGTTAAAAAATCATATTATATTAATAAATAATTCAAATTTCTTTAAGAAGAAGATACATGGCTTTATTTTATATTTTTTATGATTGAAGCAAATATCCCGTTCGGTCTGTTATTCTATTTTGTTTTCTAAGTTAAGACTTTGATATATTTGCACACTTTTAATATTTTACAATTATTTTGATATTAAAATGATTGAGAAAATATTTCTTTTCACACTAATAAGTACGAAAAAAGCTTTTATTGAAAAAATTACGTGACACAATAAATTACGGCTCTATATTTATTTGAATATATTTTAAAAAAAAATTATTATAATGTATAATAGTTTAAGATTTTATAAATGATTACGTTAATATATATTTACTCACTTACAAAAAATAGCTAGACAATTATAAATGTGCAAATACATTTATTAATTTTGCAAGTTCAATGTAGATATACATTTTACTCGTGCAAATATAATATATTCCATTATAGAGATATTAAATAGATTGATTATGCATAATGTATATAAATAAATACAATGTATTTCTTATATTTTTAATATTAAATATTTCTATATTTAGAATTAATTAGTATATAATATTCGCTATTGTTCATCGGTCTAATGCAAATAATGTTATTTAAAAAAAACAAATTTTATTCTTGTTAAAATTGAATGTTAAATTATAAAAACGCTTTTATCACGAGTCTTAAATCCTAATAAATAAAAATAACATAAAATTGAAAAATTAATTGTTTTTATTTTTTTAAATACACAAATACAATTAAATATAGTTCCGAGAATTTTTGGATTTATAGTGACATTTAAATATTTAAACAATATTTGACTATTACAGTAAAAAAATAATATGTAAAATTATTTAAATTTTAAGCTTACTCATACTTTGTACTAAGATTAAGATTAAGAAGGGAAATCTTTTAATGAAAAAGATATATTCATGTAATATTCTGTGTCATAAATAGTGTAAATAATTTAATGTCAAATTTAAGTTTAGAAACACTTCATATAGAGAAGGAAATATTTTTAATGATAAACATATATTCATATAATATTCTTTTTCATAAATAGTGTATTTAAAACATCAAATATTTTATCAAAATTACTAAACATATCATTGGTAACCTTAGAGAATTTGTCTATATAAAGATGGTTAATTAAGATATTACCAAAAATAAATAAATATATAAAGGTAAGAATTTTTTTACATACATTATATATAAAAAATCATTTTACATCTTCTTAGATTTTAACTAAGTATTTTTTTAATTTTGAAATTAATTACCATAATTGAGTCAAAGAATATATATGCCTTTTTTAGGTCTTTAGAAGATTTTCGACCCATAATTATATTTTGACTTACGATTTTTTTAAAGATTTACTTCTTATTAATATATATATACTAAATTTCCAGCTAATAATAATGAAAAATAAAATGAGCTGTGAATTATCGAAATTTCCTTGTGTATATTTTCTTCACATAAAAGTAAGCTAAAACTTTTTTTTCATTCTTACAAATATAATATTTACCAGTTAGAAGATTTTTTTAAAAAAGAAAAAATAATCATATCTTATATTATCTTTCCTTAAGTAGTTTTGAAAAATATATTATTCAGAAAAAAAAAAGAAAATTGTCTCTTTATACATAGTTTTATTAAAATATATATAGGTTAATTAATTAATTACTCCTAAGTTTTGATTGAAGACTAAGAGAGAACAAATCTAATACCAGAAAAGTTGGTGAGTTGCTTGTTAATTTTATTTCTTTATTCTTTTAGTTTAATACTCTTTTCATTCATTTTTACTCGTCATATTTCGTTTATCGAGAGTCAAATTATATGAGCATTAATCAACTTTTAAGATGTGCTCTTTTTTATCGTATTAATATTAGAATGATTGAAAAATTGCAAATTATAGTATTTTTCTTATGATTTTCAAAAATCGAATTTTAAAATTTAGAATATTAAATTATTCTGATTTAATTTAACTATAAAAATTAGTCAAATTATTTATATTGAAGCGAAATATGATAAATAAAAAGTATTTCTAATTATTTGTCAATTTTCTAGACAAGTTGTTGTTTTCTTCTTTATATTTTGAATGATTTCTGTTTAATAAAGGGTTAAATTTTTATGCTTTGCTATTCCTTTTTTAAAAAAATATTTATTAGCATAGTTAGTAAAAAAATTCAATTTCAAATGTTTAATTTCTTCTTGTATTAATACTAAGTATGAATTAGTATTTATTATTTTTTATCATTATTTTTTATAAATATATTTTAAAACATTTTGAATAGTCAAACATGGTAACTTTTTATGTAATATTTAGATATATAAACTTTATTTAAAAAGGTTTAAATATTTCATCGTTAATTTACGATCAAAATTAAACTGTAATTTCTTTTGAAAAAAGTTTTTGTAGGGTGTGGAAGCTTTCTTCAATGGATCCTGACATGATTCGTCCACGGAAATGCAAGGTAGATTACATTAATTGGAAAACTTGAAAAATTAAAATACTCTTTTCGTTTTAATTTATTTGAAATCTTTCTGAATTTGAGTACTATCAAATAATATTTTTAATTATCAATTATTCTGATTTATAGTAATTTTTATACAGTTTTTAAATATATAAATTTTATTTTTTTAAAATCTTGAAGATTTCATATCCAAATTTATAGTCAAAACTTAAATTTTTTGATTCTCGCCAGATTAACTGAGATAGAAAAATTAACTTGTAATTTTTATTTTATTTTAATGTATCAATGCATAAAATTAAATTCTGACAATGTTTCTCTTGTGTGGTATGACAGCCTTGTCCACCACCACCGCCTCCTCCGCCACCTCCATTGCCTAAAAAAGAGGAACCGCCACCACCACCACCACATGGTGAACACGTCGCACAAGAGTGTCAACATGATTGTTGTGAATTCCGTGGACATCCATTACCTTTTTTGCAATTAGCACCACCATCAGCACCACCATCATTATGGCCATGTCATTTGTCACCACAACCCCAACCATACGTCAGAAACTACTGGAATGATGACTCAGAACGGTTTTCAAGAATGAGGAGGGTTGAGAGCCTTGAGATGGGCTATAGGATGAATTTTTGTGACCCTTTGGATGACTTGCATGAGAACAATCATCATTCTTTACGTCGTTTAGGGGGGCGCCACCAATGTCATGGACCACCGCCAATGTTAATGGGGCACCATCGTTATCAACCACCACCATCATTAGGGTACCACCGTGGACAACCGCCCTTGTTGTTGGGGCACCACGGTGGACCACCAACATCCTATCACCCTCAAGCCGGTGACTATTATGGCTACCAATATGGCTATGATAATCCAAATGGTTGCATAATTATTTGATGTCCACAAGTTCAAATTATAGCAATGTTTTTTTTTATCTATATATTATTCCCTTTGTTCATTTTTTTGTTGACTCTTATAAAAATATATATTTTTATTTTAGTATATTAAGAAAAAATAATTATTTTAAAAATCATAAAAGATTTAAGATTCAGATTTTGACGATCACAAACACATTAAGGCCTCAGTTGTTACTCTTATTAGAGTTTCGAATTTGGATGATTGTTCAAATCTTAGCCTATTAAGTATATTTATTTTATTTTAGATTTTGCCACATATTTGATAAAAAGTAGACCATGAATAAATATTTTGTGTCTCGTAAAGAATATAATTGATGAGATTATGACATTCCTTGATCTTCAATCATTTTGGTGCTTTTATTATTTAGAGTACTATTTTGTTATCGTACTTTATGATAAATAATATTGATATATTTCACATGTTATCATTTTAATGATTTTATTATGCTATATTAATATCTCCTCAAATATATAATTGATGTAATATTTAATTTAAGTACTATGTGTTTAAATTTTGTATTTAATAATAATACTCCTAATTGTACACATTTAGACCTTAAGAAAATGTAGATTACTTCGACAAAACAAATTTAGATTACCAAGTATATATATGTTAATGAAAAACCCAAATATCCAATAAAACGATTATTCATCATGTATATATAGTGTAATAAGTTATCTTAAACTTAACAACCAGATAAGATATCAAAATCTTATCCCAAAATTAATTATTTTATCCTTCATGTATATATAGTGTAATAAGTTATCTTAAACTTAACAACCAGATAAGGTATCAAAATCTTATCCATAAATTATTTTTTATCCCAAAATTAATTATTTTATCCCTCAGATCAGACGATCTCTTAGATATAACATTAATTCGAACACCAACATTATCATTAAAAAAAAAAAGTGTGTGATTGAGTTGGCAAAGTATATACAAAATGGATAAAATAAATAAGCATTTGCCTACACGTACTATTAGATATCCATGAAGCATGACAACATTGACCCACCAAGATTAGTATATAACTCACTAATTTGTTGTCATCTTGGCTTTGGTCTATCTGTACTTGTAAAATCTCAATAATAATAAGAGGCTAAATGCTTTTTTCATTGACGTATTTATTTCATGTTGAGAGTAATTTTTTATTCATGTGTTTGCTTTATCTTGAAGGTTTTTTTAACATTTTCAATGTTTATGCTTCAGAGATGTTTTGTCGTAGATGTTTTTTTCACAATAATTTAATCTCAAATCAATAAAGAAAACATTGCTAAATATGTGGAATCAACTTTGATAAAGTATTAATAACATCATTAAAATATATCTTTGTTTTGACTGACTAGAAAAAATAAATCAATATAAATTAAGACAGAAAATATACCTTAGATCACTATGATCTAATTACTAGTATTATTTGTTGAGCCCATGTTGACATGGGATTTTGTCAGTGGCGGATGCACATTTAAAGTGCATGGGTGCTTGAGCACCCATTACATTTGGAGACAACACTATAATTTATATGAATATGTAAATTGAGCATCCATTTTGGTACCAAATTCAAATTACAAATAGTTAAACACGAAATTCTAGATCCGCCACTGAATTTTGCATCTAGTGATTTTACAAGTCTTTTGGTTTTATTTATTTTTTAATTCAAAAAGTTTGAAATACTTTTATAGCAACATGTTTAGTTTTGATACTTTGATTGCTAGCAAAATGTTTTTTATAAAGAACAATAATATAACGTGACATGAAAGATTTATTAAATCAATCTTTCATGTTAATGTTATATTATTATAGAGAATAATTATTATAAAGATTTTAACCGTATAAAAAATGAGGTGAAATATTATATTTATAAGAATTAATTTATCTTAAAATACGAATGTTGACACGTATCTTAAAATAGTATTTGTCCAGATATTGAGGGGTTTGATTCACTTTTTAGCCCAATAAGTAATGACATGCCAAAACAATTTGTCTACAAAATTAATGAATGCAATTAGCCTATATTTAATTAGTGGAATTTCTTAAGATCACATTAATCATTATAATAAAGTCATTTTCCCAATTAACAATTCCACTTATCATTGATGGGTGTTAAAGGAAACAAAATGGAAATATTTTCAAATGCAAACAACTTGCAATTGTTATTGATCAAAATATAATTAATTGCGTTATAAAAGTCAAATATGATATCTTATCAACTTCAATTCTTAACTTTGGAATTTTTGTCTTTAAGGATTCCCTTTGTTATCCTCTTGATTAAATTATTCATAGTAAATAGGGTTAGTTACATATTCTGATCATCAAAATAATTTTATTTGTTGATATTCAACTATATAAAATATATTATTACAATAATATTTATTTTGAGACGAAAGAAATTATATTTTGAGTCATAAAAAATATAGATAATCGAGAAGTTCAATTAATTTGAGGCAACTTTTAGCCAATTAAGTGATGACAACATTTTGAGTTCAATTAGCCTATATTTAATTAGTAGAATTTTTCTAATCATATTATAAGGTCGTTTTCCCAATTTGCAGTCCCACTTTTATCATTGATAGATATATATGTAGAGAAGAAAATGAAGATATTTTTCAAGTTAAAAAAAACTTGCAATTATTAGGTTGATGTAATTAATTTTGGTATATCAAGGAAATTTAATTTTGGAATTATCTTCTTAATTGTGAGAAAATTAATACTCTTTAACTTAATACCTTATTTCTTTGAAGATTGCATTTCTTATCCTTTTGTTTAAGCTATGATTAGTAAATTAACTAAATAATAATCCGCTCAACCATTTAAATTAAAATAGTCGGCAAAGTTATATGTATGTCAAAGTCATATAAAGAGATCACTCATCTCATAATCGTTGATGTGAAACTTTTGTAACATCTTTCTTATGTGCAGAGTTGGACGAACATCTGAAGTATGAATAATTTTTATATGAAACTCAACATCGAGAACAAAAATCGAAATAGGTATTATCTAGCTACCATAAACTTTTTTACAAAAAAAAGTTTCAGACCAAAATCAGCTCACGCGGGGTAAGAATTATGCAAAACATCAAGAAATCACTCATCCCATAATTGAACGATATGAGATTTCTTCAACATATTTCTCACATTCAAAATTTAATATTTGAACAATTTTAATATGAGGACATTGAACGAAAATTGGGATGCATCCTACCTAAATATTATAACAAAGAAATGAATCTTGATCTAACACAATTCAAAAATTAACGCTAGAGATAATCAGATAAAGATTATGTAAATTATATAATTATATCATATATTTTATAATTAATAACCGATATGGAACTTCTTCAACACATTGCTCTTATGTTATTCTTTGTTCTAAGACATTATTATAAAATTCAATCCTTTGCAATTATTATTCTTGTAATGTCTAATCAATGAAGGTGAGATAGGGAACAATTAGATATATATAAATTAATTTAGATAAAAAAAATTGTACTTAATTAGAACATGTACTTATAATTTATAATATGGTTGTTAGTGCATATATATATTATTTTGAAATTGAGATACTTTGAGATTGTCAAATTATTATAAGCCAAACTTTTTCAAGTTTCTTTATTTTTTTTGTTTAAATAAAATTTGAGTTGGTCTCTCCTTTTAATATAAGTAAAAATAATCAAAATATTCCATTATGATTTATAATTATAGATCAGCAGTCCCTTCTCTTTCTTTTTTTTCCTTTTTAATAATAATTTATTGAAGATAAAATATTAATGGATGACAAAATTGATACACTTGTCATATTCTCTCCACAATTAAATTAATGGATGAATTATAAAATCTAAAAATGTGTAGGTCCCTTTAATTTATTGTTTAAATAGACAAACGTAATTAGCCAAACTACTTATCTGTACTTATCGTTAAAAACAAAACAAACAAATAAATATATATAATATATATTTATAGTAATTAAAAAGAGATTAGTTATACATAAAAATAAACTAAGCGACAATAAATTATCAATATAATGATTTTAACCATTGGATAGTAGATTAATAAATAATAATAAGGAATAAAAACATTACTCCATGATTATGTGATTTGTTTTCTTTAATTTCCTTGAGATTTTATTTATTGATTTAATTAAGTTGAGAAACTAGATGTCGAATGTTTTTAAAATAATATGATTTGATGTACGCAAACAAATTATAATACAATTCAAAATGTGATTAATTTTTTTAAATACTATTTGTGGATTGTATTGTTTTTTTTTTGTTTTTTTTTGTAATATTGCTTGCATATTGTGCGGATATTATATTACTATAAAGAAAAAATAGATAATAAGAAAATAAAAGGGAAAAAAGTCTGAAATCGATCTGTATTTTGATCGTAACGATATCAAATTCTGGAAATAATATTTTACGTCTAAACTATTTGATAGTGTATTTTAAAAGTATAGAAGTGTTCACGTGAATAAATTACTATTTAAAAGGTTCTTCATAAAGTTTAAAATTTAATATTGTGACAATAATTTTCGCTAAAATTAAAATATTTTTTAGACCATTTTCCCAAGATAAAAAAAAAGAAAAAATCAGTTGCTAAGATGACCTTTAATTTTAAAATAAAAAGCAGGCAATGTTTGGAATTTATAGTTTGTTTGTGGCCAATTCTATTAATTTTTTTAAACCTCTTCGTACAATCATCTTTAATATTATGACGATCTAATAATCGATATGATTTATGAATTATTAATAAGATAGCTAGATTGAATTTAGGATAAGGTTATACCACTCTAGTATTGGTATTTTTAATTTTTGTTTTTAAATAGACGGTAGGGGAACAAGAAATAGGGAAGAGGATTATGGAAATCGAATCTACACCAACCAACGAAATTACTATGATTCTCAAAATACTCTATTATAACTTCGATGTCATACATTTTTCGGTTTGTAGCTTTAAAATCATGATAGCCTAGCTATCTTGTTGGATCAGTCGTAAGTCATATCGAATCATGACAAATTCTCTGTTGACTCGAACCAAAGCTTGCTTCTGAAGTTGTCGATATGTAAGCTTCTACTACAAGGGAACATATGTTATTTGAATTTTGAATACTAGAGACATAGGAGTTCACTCAAAGCTATTTTAAATTAAATTTAAATTAGTCGAATCAGTAAACTTCGAATATCAAATAATCAAATCGAAAATAAAAATCACATATATTTGTGTTTTTATAAGGTTGTGCATACTTTACGCATAAAATGTTAACAACTAAACTACCAATTTTTCTAACCAATTAAAAAATAATCCCACTTCTTATAAACTATTTTTCCCTAAAAAAAATTACCTTTCTTTTTCTTCCTTCTTTTATTAATTTTCTCTCAAATCCCTCACTTTTTTTTCTTTTCCTATCAATTATCCATATATAATATGAAGGCTTTGATTCATCTTCTTTATTGAAAAGGTGCATTTCTTTTCCTTTATTAATTTGTATATTATTCTTTGATGATTTCAAGAAAAGTATTATATGATTTATGATAATTAAAATTGAATAAAAGGGATATTTCATTAAGTTCTTATGTACACAAAATGCATGAGGAAAATGTATTTTCTTTCATATAAATTTTTTTAATGAATTGGTTGAGATTTAGAGGAATGATTTTTTCTTCTTTTATTGAATTTAATGATATTTATATTAATGTAATTATGTTCTCCAGAAAATTGTTATAATTTTTATATTTAGAAATCAAGTCCCAAAGAAGTAGCACTCTTTGTAAAGTTTTGGCATTAAGAATTCCCATTCTTATTTTTCATTATTCACTAGGTTCTTTTATTGCTTAAAAAGATCGAATTTACCTTAAATATACGGTAATTACATTCACTATATCAGTTATAATCATAGTTGAAACTAACTTGTTATGTGTAGAAGTTCTTATTCAGTATGTTCTTATTGCTTAAAGAGTTTAGCTTATATACATCAACAGTCTAAAAGTATTAACACTACGATCAAATCATTTAAAAAGGTCATTAAAATTAAGTCAGTTATAATCATACGGTCGAAACTAACTTGTTGTTACCTTTTTATAGGTCTAAATAGTGTTGTTGAGGACTTGAGGCAAAGGAATGGCAACAAAGACAAGGGACATTGCCCCTATAGTAAAGGGCAAGAGAGCCCTAGCCCTTCAAAGACAAGGTCTCTTGCACACACAAATGCCATTAATCTTATTGCTTCAAATAGGAAAAATACCTATCTCAAGTCCAAAGTTTCTTCTAGTCATGATAAAACTCAAGCAAGAAACCAACACCATCAACTTATCCCAACATTCACCATAAACAAACCCTAGATTATAGATCATCGATCGATAAGCCTCCATCTAATTTTGATAGTACTCAAGTGATCAAGAAGAATCCAACATTGTTGAATGAACTCAATATTGTCCACAACAAACCAAATGTAGCTCGAGGAAGCTTGTTCGATTCTAGGCCTTCTCTACCTTCTAGTCTTGACAATGTTCAAGCCAAGAAGATAGCTTCATCATCTTCTAGCATTCATAATAAACAAAATCCATCTCAAAGAAGATTATCGTTCGATAATAAACCTCCTCAATCTCCTAGTCTTGATCATAATACTCATGTCAAGAAGATAGCTAGTGATGATACCAACACTCACAACAAACAAAATCTAGCTCGAAGAAGATTGTCTTTCGATCATAGACCTCCCTTATCGTCTTTACATGATCATAGTCCTCAAAGCACGAAACTAGTCCCAAAAAGTGATCACACCATTCATAGGAAACAAACTCCAACACGAAGAAGACTATCGATTGATCATAAGCCTCCCCTGTCTTCTCCCCTGCTAAAAAGCAGAACATCCTCTAACCCTAGGGAGAGAGTTCTCAAACCATCAATGCCAACTTTAAGTAAGAATTTCACTTCTCATAAACCCCTTTTGAATAAATTGCCCAAAACACCTCATACTAGTACTAAAGATGTTAATGGAAAACAACATAGTGTTGGCCTCTATGCTAAGGCATTGAACATGAACAATACTATCACCAAGAACCAAGATAGTCCTTTTGGTGTAACATTAGATATCATAGCGAATATCGTTCCTCATGAGGTTAAAGAGTTAGAGAAAGAGGAAGAACAAGAACTAGTCATTGAAGATAATGGAGAGCTAAGTGAAAATGTAAACATTGATGAATACCTCAAGGCTGCAGAATCATCCTCATCATATGTTGTGGAAAATCAAGAAGTCATCAAGAATATGGAAGTAGCAAAAGAAGAAGAACTATTGGACATCATAGAAAACCATAAAGAAGTAGATGAAATCAAGAATCTTGAGCCTAGTGATCATGATGTTGAAGAGATCGAAAAACAAGAAAACGAGTATCAAGAAGAGAAAGAGAAAGATCAAGAAAATGAAACACCATTGGATGATTGTGAACAAAAGAAAGATGAGGGAAATTTGAAGATTGATCAAGAAGAAAGTGAAGGAAGAAACAACAAAGAAAAGGAAGAAAACAACAACAAAGTTAGCACAACTACAATGACATTTGCAAAGGCTTATACACATTTGGTGCATAAGAAGGAAATTGTAGTAACATCTAATGATGTTATTGAAGAAACAGCAAGTAAACTTAGAGAGCAAAGGAAGAATAGAGTTAAAGCATTGGCTAGTGCTTTTGAAACTGTCATCTCTTTGCAAGATTCCAAGTAAGTTTACACTAAATTGTATGAATCATTATTCATTCTTGAAAATTGTAACAACTTTTCTTAAATATGTTTTGGACAAATATGAAGTAAAATGTGGAGAAATTGTTAAATTCTAACCATGACAAGATTGTACAGTCAAATCTCTCAATAACGATGTCATTTGTTTCGATTTTTTTTAATTGTTATAGCGAAATGTTATCATAGAGAGCATATGATATAACATGAAAAATTGATCCAAAGAAAGATTTGTCTGTCTGCTATAAAGGATTACTGTTATAGAGAAGTTTGACGTTATTTACATTGTCAATTATGTAGTCATATGCAATTTATCCCATAAATAGAAAAATTCAATCATCACAATAATTAAATGCAAATGTGTACATTAATAATAAGATACAAATATAATAAATTATGTACTCCAAAACTCTCAATATATTATATATTTATTACTTGCTCAACAAGAAATCTTCATGGATCATTTGCAATACCGAAGTTCCAAAGATATTTGTCTCTCCAATCTAAGCTGTCTTCTAAAATTAGCAATAAACATCTCTGCTCTCTGATCAACGTCATTTTCATCATCATCATCATTGTTGCGAGCAATATTACTTTTGGTTCTTCGAATGCAATGTGTAGAAGAACCTTCTTGTTGTTCATATTCATCATCTATGTCGCGAATTGAATCGTATAACGAGCTCTTAGACTTGTTGAACAACTTTATAGGATGCTTCCTTCTAAAGTTTATAATTTTTGAAGTTAATTTCCATTTGTGCATTTTAGAGCTAAGTAGAAAAATTATGTTCTTGGTTGCTTTGTTCATGAATGACTTTAATAGTAACCAATTTTGTGTTTTCATAGCTTAGTATTTTTTGCTAGCTAGAGAAGAGTTGTAAGTAAAGGAAGTTAAGAGATTTCTTATATAGAAAAAGAGGAAGGATTTAAAGAGCTAAAAATTGTGAGAGAAGTTACACGGTTTGGGCCAACAAATTTTTTTTTATTCACACTATACACACAACTTTTTCGGTTTTTGTTGTACGAATTGTATAACCATCTTATTTAAAAGTTTAAGTTATTTGATTAAGGTACAATTTTTGTTTAGTCTTGGTGAGATTTATTATACTATTATTGTGTTAAGAAAATAGATCTTAGATCTAATACGAGAGGTTGACTAAGATGTCTGACTCTGAATTTACATTTAAATGTACCGCCCTGCCATAGTCACGAGTCTGTGGTTGAAACATCCATGAAAAAACTTCGAATTGAATATAGGAATATTAGGATGGTATAGAGGAGAAAAAATATTCAGAGTGTTTTGTTGTCTTCATACCCTGAATTTTTCAAAATTTATAAATCTTAAAGTAAAAGAAATTACTAATTAACCTAATACTATACTTCAACATTCTTTTAGTAATAATTATATAGTGGTTTGTGATGGTGATGACTAACAATGGGGAGTGGAAGTTTCGATTGGGATAATGATTGATGGTGATGGTTGTAGATTATAATAACTATTATTGAGGGTGGCAATTATTAAGGTGGTAACAGAGGCGGACCCGCCTTATAGGGCGGTGTGCATGTGTACTCATTAACTTCAAAAAAAATCATGTATATAAGTGTTATGTATCTTGAGAAACTTAAATTAGAATATAATTAACTGTCATTGTGCTGCTGGTACAAGCTAGAGGAACCAGTCACGAGACCTGAGTTTGAATATATCCACAACGCTATTTTATTATTTTTGTTTTTAAGTTTGTCTTAGAGTTTATATCTAAGCTAAGGTAATATTGATGTATCTGAAATTTTCAAATCATGGATTTGCTTCTGTATCGTAGTTAGTGATGATAGTTGATTGCTAATAATGGTTATGATGGATAATTGATGGACAACTATATAGTAGTGATTGATGTGGGAAATTACAAGCAAAAAGTATATATAACTTTAAGCATGGTTAATTTTGAAGTTACTAAACGTGGGTTCCAAGGATAAACTTTAACCAAGTTTTAGGCATATTGTATGGTTCCTTTTTTACTTAATTATATAATAATAATATTATGAAGTTATTAATCTTGGGCTCTAAGGACAAAATTTTCACTTGATCTTTAACTTCATAATATAAAGTTATTTAAAATTTAAAGGTTGAAGCTAGTCAATAAGATTAAACTTTTTTTCCTTTTCATTTTCTTTAGTCAACCAAATTCATAAAGAGAAATTGTTTGATAATTGAATGCAATATATTCAAGAAAACAATGATGCCATCATATACTTAAATTCAATAGTAGCAATAAGAATAACAATAGTTATTATCAAATGACTAACAAATAAAAGAAATTTTTTAAATATCCCGTTTGTACAATATAACTATATATATATATATATAAATAAATTATATCCTTCAAAAACTCTCAATAGTTGATCGATTACTTGCTCAACAAAAACTCCTCATGGATCATTTGCAATATCGAAGCTCCAAAGATATTTGTCTTTCCAATCTAAGTTGTCTTCTGAAATTAGCAATAAACATCTCTGCTCTCTGATCAACGTCATTTTCATCATCATCATCATTTCATTATTTCGAGCAATATTACTTTTGGTTCTTCGAATGCAATGTGTAGAAGGACCTTCTTGATGTTCTTCAAATTGATCATCTATGTCGCGAATCGCATCGTATAACGAGCTCTTAGACTTCTTGAATAACTTCATAGGATGTTTTCTTTGAAAACTTAGGATTCTTGAAGTTAATTTCCATTTGTGTATGTTAGAGCCAAGTAAAAAAATTATCTTCATGGTTGCTTTACTCATTAGTGACCAATTTTTTGATTTCATGGCTTAATATTTTTGCTAGAGAAGAGTAGTTTTTGGTGTTGGAGAGAGTAGTGGGAGTTTATGAATGAATTAAGCTAAGGATGTCTCTTATATATAGAGAGAGAGAGGAAGAAAGATGGGAAATAGTTTATAAGTTTGTGAGAGAAGCTTAAGTCACACGGTTTGGCCACACAAATATATATTAAAAAATAAATGTTTGATTGACCCTAAATTTGACAATTCCTATATTTGTCACAATAATTCCTTGATTAATCTTATATTTCAAACGATGATAACAACATATTCAGTGAAATTTTACGAGTATATTAGAGAGGCCTTATTCTTAATTCGTGAAAATAAAGCGATTATTTTTAAAAGGATATCGATTCGAGTGAAACGCATAAAAATAATTATGAAAAAAGAAAAAAATATTATAAAAAACATAACAAAATAAAACAATATAACGATAAAAACAGTATAAACACCACATGTTGCAAATATAAAAAATAGAACACAACAACAAAAATAAAGCTGATACCACCCAGCAAAATGTGATAATTAAATAAGTTACCGTAAATCTTAGGTTCATAAATAAGATACTACTAATTATATTTTCAAATTACCGTAAATATAGGTTGATAAATTAGATACTATTAATTATATTTTCAATCTATTCGAAAAAGAAAAGAAGCTCGATCATAAAAAATCAAGACAGATTTCACCACATATGTCTGGTACCCGATCTCACGCAAACGTGGACTCCCATGACTCTCTTTCAAAAGTTGCGAGCACCCTTCCTTATATAAAATGACTTTTTTTCTCTTTGCAAAGCCTTTAAATTGTTTTCTAATTGTAGTTGAAAACTTGACATAGACCCGCACTTGTTCAAAAATACTCATTTATTAGTAATATTTATGTTTTAAAAAATAAAATATCATTATATATATTTTTTTTAAAAATGTTACAAATAAAGTTATTTGATATTTTGAAGGTATTTTATATAACATTGTGAGAATATCTGCTTGACTTGCTGGATACACTGAATAGTCATATATAAGATATAAAATAAGTAGTAATGATTGAGCTGGTAATAACACATGTTTTATCCTTCTTTTTAAAAGGAAATTCATGATGATAAAATAACAATATAACTAATCAAAATAATGTTATGAAATTCATTTGCTTTTTCACACATTATTCTGTTATCAAAATAATAATAGTCACAGGACTTCCATGCAAAGTATGACCTATTCAACCAAGATTTTACAAAACTAGGCAACTTTTTAAAAATACTTAGACGAATAATAGTTTGTGTTTAACTAAACAATTGGACAATAACTTCCATTGATATTAAAGATGCACACCCAACTAGCAAAGTTAAAGAGTGACGATTCACAGATATGCAATGACATGTGTTTTAATGTAACAACACCATGAAAAGCTTTTCTAAGCAAATATATATTGCTTAGTTGAAAAACCTAAAATACTATACTTGAAATATCAAAAGTAGTAAAGTTGTATCAAAAGGGAAATAGATCAATAAATTCCCCTCTTTTCTCAGAACATAATATCTCACAATTGAAAGCAAGTGTGAAATCACAAACAAAGATAAGGTTACCACAAGTAATAAACATATTTCGAAGGTAAAGTTGCTTGAAAGTTTCAAGCCATTTGAATACAAAATAGATCATAGTACGCACTCAAAGCTCTACCAAGCAGGCAATTTGAGAAGACAGATGGGGGGGTCAATGAGATGTCGCTTTTAACAACTCGAAGCTAGCAAAGTCAAGCCGCAGGTGTTGTGGAAGGAGAAAACCGGATACGAAGCAAGTAAATCTCAATGATGTTTCCCATGGAGTAAGCAGATTCATTGATCAAAAGCAGAGCAATAAGTACATTGGTTCCTGCTAATATGCAATGAACCAATCTAATATAGGTGCTTCAAATGACGATTGATGTAAGACTCGAAAGATAAATTTCTAAAATTGTAAAGCAACGAGACAATTTTAAGGAAATAAATTCATGAACCATTTTCGTCTCCAGCAGAAAGCAAAAATAGAGAAACAGATTTTGCAATACAAGACAATTTTAAGGAAATAAAAGTGAAAGAAGTTCAAAAAAGGAAGCAAAGTGTAACACTAGTCTTTACTTGATATCTTTCAAAATTTTGATGAGTAGTTTTAATAGGCCTCAAGGCCAATTCATAAAAGAAAAACAACAAAATTTGTACGGAGAAGTACAGAGATTAAAGGAATTTTTTTGAAGAAATTTTGTTCACTTCTCCACCAATGAAGGGAGAGATAGTGATGGGAAAAAAAGATTTTGATAAAAGAATATGATGAAAGGGAAAGGCACAGAAAAATAGTTTTAAATGGCATTAAAAGAGGAGCAAATAATTGATTTTAAAAGGGAGCAAAAAAGAAGAGGCTAAAAGCAGAGCATAAAAGCAAAGGGAATGACAGGACCTAGGATGTTACATGCAACTCTTGATGCCATGAACTTCCACGAGTAAGCTTTCAGATACCGGCCCAATGACCTTGCTGATGTGGCGATCAATTGTTTAAGAAGAATGTGAGTTTCTCAACCTCTCTGTGACAGATTAGGTACCATCATATGACTCTGATGCCATTCATCATCTTTAATATCTACTTTTAATATACCACTACACTTTGAGGTGAGGCGTGTCATAGCAGCAGAGATTCAATCAAACAGAAGCATCTAGTGATGTAGCTAGCTGGGATCCACAATCATTGAAATTGAAGATCCCACAGCAGGGCAGTGAAGAACGAAACCACAGAGTGTGGGAGCAGAAAACCAACGAAGCAGAGTACCGTGAAGACACCTCGACACAAGAAAACAAAAGTAAATTTTTAGCAGCATTCTTTAGGATATTTCTTTTCTAAAGTAATAGATGCCATAAAGTACAAAAGGTCTATGTCCCCCTAACATAATGGTTCTTAAAAGATGAAAAAGTTAAGAATTTAAAAAACACACTTATAATAATACGATAATTAAAGCCGTTGAAGTTGAGGGCACGGCCTCACTTACACAGCTGTGATCAAGTCAAGCATAGTAACACACACATCGAAAAACTCCTGACTGAGACAAGTAATCAACTTCTCCGTTCAGCTCCTGCTTCTGATTCGGTCCCTGACACCATTTCTGTGTTACAAAGCAAAAGAAGGATAAGGATAACAAGAGCATTTATAAGATTCATTATCAATATGAAAGAATAAATAAACAAACATATTTGTACAGCATGAGACCAGACAATGTCCCAAAATCAAAAACCCAAAACAAGTAGGTAGGTAGCAACACAATCAATACACAAGCTACACGAACTAAGGCATGAAACACCAAACAGATGCAAAATAATTCAAATGACGATCCAAGTAACAACTCCTAATGTGTATATTATATACACAATAGGGTGGATTACCCAACTTTAATCAGGTATGAACACTTTCAAAAAGGAATGCCCAATCAACAAAGATGACAGAATAAATGATGCCAAAGTTAGGAAACTCACCCATTGGAATAAGGAACTTCATCTCTTCCACGGTATGGAGATCGGCTATAACTACGGCCACGAGGTGACACGCTTCGACGCCTGGGGGAACGTCCACGAGGACTATAACTCCTGTTTCAAAACAAGGGAATTACAAGAGGGTAAAAGGGAATGTCATGTCCTACTACATATATGAAAAGTTCTCTTCTGACCTGCGACCATAACTTGGACTCCTCCGATATCTAGGGGGGCTACGACTTCTACGTTTACCAGGACCTGGACCTCCTCGCACTCTGCATTCACGAGCAAAATGACCAGACTCACCACACTCATAGCACTTCAAATCAGAACCTCCAGAACGACCACGACCTCCTCCACGGCCCCCACCCCTTTCTCCTCTAGAATTATGCGAGAGCTCCACTCTCCATCCATTCTTACCTGTTTATTGTATCAGGAAGAGAAATGCTTCAGTATTTGATATATTTACAGAGCAAAAACATAAAATTGATATGAAGCTGCAAAAGTATTTTGAAAAAGATTGAATTCGGATAAAGGCTACATGGCCATAAATAAAATAAGAACCCATTCAGAAGGTTGAACAATATGCATGAGTAAGGGACCATACCATCCAGATCCCTGATTGCGTCTTGTGCATCTCTACGGTCATCAAAGTCAATAAAAGCATAACCAGGTGGGCGTCTTGCAACCCAAACACTGCAAGCATTTTTTAAAAAAAATCATCAAGAGTGTTGTGAGCTAATCAGAAAGCATTATAACAAAAAAGAATGGAAAAACAAGTAGTCAAATTCGATAAATGAAATACCCCCTAGTTATACTAAAGTTCTACGAATGTTCTTAGACCTTAGTAGTTGAATTTATATCCCAAATCCCTTCGATTTAAATCTCCACATGTCACTTTATTTGGCATTCAATAACTAAGGAAATAAAGTGCTCGCAGTACAGCTTACAACCATTACATCTAAATACTGCTTTAGAGAAACAGGTATACTTGTTAAGTTAGATGAAATTATCTTCTATTTGATAAAAAATAAAGACTTAAATGCTCCTTCGTGTCAGAATGTTAATTTATGCTTCATTCACGAAGTTCGAAGGAATACAAGCAATGAAGACTGGACTACCAGTAATACTTACAACAGGTTCTAGTTGTAAACTATATATTTACTTGCTCTACTCTATAAGAAATATTCAGCAGCCAATTACATTTAAAAAAAATTGCATATCCTATTTTTAAGAGGTCATCAATGCATACAGATTAAAAATACAAATTTAGTGTAGGATTTGCTTTACCTTCTTATAACTCCAAAGACACGGAATTCATCTTCTAGTTCTCTTTCAGTGACCCTAGGATCAAGATTTCCAACATACACTCTTGACATCTCGGAATAATAATCTATAAAAGAATACAACTTTGGTCAGACATATATAAAAGAAATCAAGAATTCACAAGGTAATAATAAGAAATTCAATGGTACTGTGTCTGAAATATGCCAAAATCATCAAAAACAAAGAATAATTTTCAGCTCTGTTTTCTTGGTAGCACTATAGTATACTTAAATTATTAAGGATTTATGTTGTATACACAGATGATTTCAGTATCTGCAAACAATCTGTCTATCCTATTTCACTAAAAACACTAATATACAGTTGTATGAAAGTGTGAAAAATAAAATTACTACAAGTGACTAAGAACTAAACTCCATCATCAATTATTCTCTGTGGCAAATACTACGCACATTGGAATACTATTTTTCTGTGTAGAAGATATATATTTTTATGTTTTAAATTATATAAAAAAGGTGACGCTACCTATTAAAACTGCTTGCACTATGCAACAACAGCATACTCAGTGTAAGCAACCTCAAACCTAACTTCTGAACGCAGAGAGGTTGTTTCCGACAGACATTCACATCAACTAAATGATATACTTAACACGTATGAAAAGGAAATAAATCTCATGCTAAAATTAAAGAAGAAAACAGTAACAGCAACAAATAATAACTAATGAGTTCAACAAAACACTACATATATATACACAAACCATAAAAAAATAACATTTTTCATTTTTTCCCCAAAAGAAGTATTGTAAACGGAAATGGCGAAGCTGATTACACCGTCGGAAAACAAAAACCTCGCCAACAAGCTGAAAATTCAGATATTTAACTAATTGAGCTACTAAAATTCTCGTAAGGTGTTCGAATTCAATAAAACGATTAATTTCTTCAATTCTATTAAACTTTTAACAAAATTAGGATTGGCGGAACCACAAAATTCAACTTATCAAACTAAAACAAGTCATAAATTCAAAATTAAACATCAGATCAAACATAAACAGATCTATACAAGTGAAAAATTGAAGCAAGTAGACGGCAAACCTGAAACCCTAGTGAAGAACGCGAGAGAGAAAAACAAAACCCTAGGCCACCACTATGAAAACGGGAATTGTTAAGAGAAATGAATAACTGGAATTGAACTGGGCTTCAAAGCTCTACTCATTGGGTTAGGCCCAATAAGTTGATACAAATTTTGGGCCTAGGCCTTTTTAGTTGTGAGACTGATTAAACTTGGAAAAAATACATATATTGGTAATTTTAATAAATAATTACTGATTTTAATAATATTTTTTATTTATTATCATTTATAGCAATACTATATTAAATCTGCAATATGTATTAAAAGTGAATTATATATGCAATATATTTGAATTATATATGAATTATAATTATTTTTTAAAATATATTAGGTTTGTTTGATAAATATTTGACACATTGTATTAAAATGTGTGATAAATAAATTATCTATCATTAAAATTTGTATTATATGTGAATAAAAAATTGTTTTTTGTAATATGAATTAAACTTGTATTAATGAATTAAAAGTGATCAAGTGAAGAAAAAAAAGTATTGCTATAAATGGTAAAGATTTTTTTATTATAGTATATTTAAGTAAGTTTCCCATTAAACTTTTACGTGATACGATTATGATTTCGAAATTCAAACAAATTTTTTTCACATCTCGTTTAAATATTATGACTTACCGTACTTGTTGCATAGTTTTCAAATATGTAAAATTTATTTCAAAATTTTTAAAAAGAACTATATTTGAATAGGCGGTCAAACTAGACAGATTTGATTCTTCAGTTTCGATCTGTGTCACATAAATTAGGATAGAAAATGTAATATTTTTAGCCTTCGAAATATTTGCTTTCGATAGCCAATTTTTCCCTATTCGTTTTTTATTCCAATTTTTTTAAAGGAATTTTGAAATTAAAGAATACTGAAATAATACTTTCCTCCTTTTTCCAAAGTTATCAATTTTGTTATGGGAACTTTCAATTATGTCAGATTGTGTGTATATATAATAGGAGTTTTGTATATTTCTATAATTCATCTCTTTAATTCATACTAAGGGTCGGAGGGGGAGATACTTATTCAAATCGAATAGTTAAAATTTCTTTTAACTCTTATTTTCTTGTTTTAAAAGTAGTTTTCTAGCTTGTTTTAAAGTGTTGAAAAAAAAGATAACATATTTTTAAAATAATTATCGAGGAAAAATTTACGTATTTAACATCGCAAACAATAACACTTTCTTTCTAATTAAAAAAAAATAGGAAGGGAAGATCACTAACCTTCTCCCATGCAGCTCATGCACAAACCCATTATATTTTTCTAATATGAACAAGCAAAAATTTCACAAGTATATATAAGGTTTAAGAGAAAGAAATACAAGTGAGGAGAGAACGATGTGATGCAGTTGATAAAGTTATTTTTTATTTAATCAGAAGTCTTAAGTTCGAATTTTTAATATTGAAAAAAAATCTTTGATGGAAAATGTTTCCACTTGAATGGGGTGATAGGTAAAATATTAAATTAATCAAACTTTAATACAGATATCAAACACGAGATATAAATAAAATGAAAAAGAATATAGGGGATTGAATTGAATTTGATTCTATCTTTGTTTATAAATTGTGATGGCTACTGCAACCTAGAATTTTTTCAGTTAGCATCTAATTCCTAACTTTCACCAATCTTTAGCTTCACCAGGAATCTACATTATTTTTTGGGTTCAAATATAATATTATCGTTCATTGGTGAAATCAGAATTAAGATATTCAATACTTAATATTTTTATATATAACAAAAATATATAAAAAGACTGCAATAGGCTTTTTGAAAATTTATATCATATCAATAATTCTGATTATCCTATTTTATACGAGTGAAATTAGATTTATTAAATTCATTCAAATAATTTCGATTTTTCTTTGAAATCATATTTATATATAGATTACGTTAATTTGATGTTTAATGTACCAAAATATTCTTTCTAGTTAACAATTTTCAAAAATTCTCAATTCACCAAAGAAATTTGGACAGGACCAGTAAATGCATATTATCTTGAGATTCAATATTGAGAAATTAGACAAAATAATTGAGTTAATTTTTTGTAAAGAAAAGACTCAAATATGCCATTAAACTTTCAAAAAAGGCTTATTTATGCATAACTGTTAAAGAAAAGGCTCATCCATGCCATTATTTTTTAACGGTGATTTTGCAAAATCATTTTTGACACGTGACCAATTATAATTCGGCCACGTCATCATTTTTTTAATAAAAAATCATAATTTTGAAAAAAAATTGATTTTTTTAATTAAATAAATTGATGACGTGGACGAATTATAATTGGCCACGTCATCATTTTTTAATAAAAAAATCAAAATTCTAAATAAAATTACATTATTTTTTTGGATTTATTTAATTAAAAAATTGATGACGTGGCCGAATTATAATTGACCACGTGTCAAAAATGGTTTTGCAAAACAACCTTTAAAAAATAATGGCATGAATGAGCATTTTCTTTAACGGTAATGACATAAATAAGCCAAATTTTTAACTGATGGCATAAATAAGTCTTTTCTAAAAGCTTAATGGCATAAGCTTTTCCTTTTTTTAAATCCAAAATAATCTAAATACAATTTTCTTCTCTTCACCGACTTTATTCCTTTTTTTTCCGCACTTTTAATCCATTTTGCTTTCCAAGTAAAAATTAATATCATGACATAAATAAGTCAAATTTTTAACTGATGGCATAAATAAATCTTTTCTAAAAGCTTAATGGCATAAGCCTTTTCCTTTTTTTAAATCCAAAATAATCTAAATACAATTTTCTTCTCTTCACCCACTTTATTCCTTTTTTCCCCCCACTTTTAATCCATTTTGCTTTCCAAGTAAAAATTAATATCATCAGGTGAAGATACCTAATATAAATTGGAATCGAAATTCGAGAAAATTGAAGTATTTTTCATCAAAATTTTCATATATTGAATTTCTTGTTGTATACTTTTTTTTTTTTTTTTTTATTATTATTATTATTATTATTATTATTATTATTAAGCAGACATGGAAGAAGAAGAAAAAATAAGCACGAAAAAGAAAATGAAACAATTCAATATTAAAGAGTTTCGAAACTCAAATTTTAAATTTTGATCTGCTATAAATATGAATTATTTTAAGTAAATAATAAACGTATCAAAAAATTTGAAATAATATATATTTTTTTCAGAATGCAACCACACCTCTTTCAAGAATGTCATATTTTGTACAACATCGATTCCTCCATTTAAGTTTATGTAGTGTTAGAACAATTTTTTAATCTAGACACACGTATCAATATATTTTTTTCCTATGGTATATATATGACACAAAAATAATAATAAAATAATAATAATAATAATAATAATAATAATAATGAAAATGGAAATAACTTTTACTTAGAAGTCTTTTTTTACAATTAAATATAAGTGTATATCATTATAGGAAAAAATAATTAAACCATGATTTCTTACATAATAATATAATTATTATTTTTTAAAATGGTAGAGGTAAGCATAATAAAAAAAGGAAATTAAACGATGAGATCAAACTTGGGTAGATATTTATGTAAAAACAAAATTGGCTTAATACATAGTCTAACTATTTTAATTTGTCGAGATATTCCATTTAGATACTCTAACTAAGTTATGTTCCAACTGAACACCTCAACGTATAATAACATGTCCTACACTCTTACTTAAACGTTTTTCTATTAAAAATTTGAAAAAAGTTATGCATGTGTTTTCATTCATCTCTACGATAGTTAAGTTAATATCATTTTCTTTTATTATATGCATCAATCTCAAATAGAAAATGCATCGGGTTTTACAAGTTTTATCGAGGCGAAAGTTTATAATTGAAAAAAATATCATATTTTATGTGATTAACTTAAATATTGTTTAATAAATGAATAAGATCAATTAATGCACACAAATATTTTTCCAAAATTTGAATAATAAACGTTTAATCGAGACTTCAGTTATTTCATTGAAACAAGATTTAGTTCAAACATATAAATAAAATATTCCGACTTCAATACAGAAAATATTCCACGTTAACAAAAACTCGAGACGTTTGAGGGTAGGCAAGCACACGTGATTACAAGTTACAAGCCCTAATCAATTTGGTTGGCTTCTTGCACCCCAATTTGCACCCGTGATTCCTCCGTAGACGACACTGACTCATTGTGCACGCACCACCCTCAAAATTGGCCATTAGTAAGTTATAAAGTAATAATCGTTTCAATTTATATGATATTTTTTATTTAATAAAAAAAATTATATAAAAGGGGACTAAAAATAAACGAGTTAAGATTGATCAAATTCATTTCCTCTAAGCTAAAAAATCAACATCGTTGGTTGATACAAGAGTATAACGCAGGGCGAATCCACTCTATGTCAAGAAATGTCATTCTACTTGATTTTTTTATCTTTGTACTATATAATCTAGAAAAAAATATAAATTAAAAATAATATAAATTATAATATTTAAATAAATGAGCTTTCTTGGCTCGTTGGTTTGACATTTTCGAGGATAAAATAGTTTGGAAAAACATTCGAGAAACTACGTATGATTTGACAAACTCTGATGATAATAACAATAATAATTATAATAATATTATGTTTTGAATGAGCATAAAGCCTCTCCAAGTTTGAACTAACTAAACATAATTAGCTTATTAAATAACCATTTAACTACAAATAATAATTAAAAAATAAATTGAATGATGTGTACAACAAACTAGGCAAATTAGTCTAATATTAAATTAGAATTAGACTTTGTAATAAGCATTTAATTCAGTTGACTTCGTTTAGAATGGTTCAACTTTGAATTAGGTGGATTTAATCAAAATTACAACTTTTAAATCATTTTTTGTTTAGTTAGAACGAAAAGCAAGTGTTGAGTGCAATATTTTACTATTCTTATAGTTGTACTAACAAGAGAGGGATACGTTATATTTCTTGCAACTCGATGCACAAAATATTTATATTAACATGATTCACAAAAGGATCGTTTCGTTTTATTCTAAAGAGTGTGATAGTGTTTGGGGTTAACTTTTTCTAATCATCTAAATACATTATATACTATTATGTGCATATTATACCTGGATTATACATATTATACATTTATCAGTTATTTTCGTTTAAGCAGTTAAATGAGCTATAACTTAGTTTCTTCAAAAATAAAAATAAAAATTGAAACATAACTTAAACCTTTACATTAACAAGAGGAGATACTCAAATGATAAAGCTCCTCATCAATCATCTCCGATTCTAAAATTGTAAGATAGAGTCACCAAAGAAACAAAATAAAAAATGAGTGAAAACTCTAAGAACGGAAAAAAAATCTTACCAATATTTATTACTCTAAAAATTCTAAGATAAAGACCAAGACATAATAACATCTCTTGATAAGAGAATGATTAACTCGCCATATTCAGGTTGTGAATTCGATCGTTTGAATCACCGAGAGAACGAAAAAGTGAGAAGTTCCCAAGAACAATTCAAAACACAATAATATAACTTATTAGATACCACATAGTTACATGAATTACATAGTACCAATAGAAGAAAAAAAAACAAATAAAATTTATGATAATGTTTCACTTAATGTGCTGAACTCACTTGATCATCAAACTTCTTCAAATTTCCTTTAGAATTTTTGTCAAATCTCTTAATCCTAAAATGCATCAACTCCACTTCTTTTGTTTCTCCATCTATAACAAGATCACTCAATATTTTCCCCACAATTGGTCCCATTTTAAACCCATGCCCAGAAAATCCACCACCAACCACAACATCTTCACCAAACTCACCACCAAGAAAATCAATCACAAAATCTTCATCCGGCGTCACCGAGTACATACACGACTGCGTCAGGATCGGCCTCGTTGAATCAACGAGGTCTCCGAATCTGTCCTGGATCCACTTTTTGAGTGGATCCAGACTCTGTGTGGGCGCCCACGTCCTGTCAGTAGGCTCACACGGGCGCCCACCATGTACTGGGATCTTAATCAATCCTGGATACTCTAGTGACGGTGTGCCGTACACGTACGGCTCACCGTAACTGGCGAAAGTTGGAAAACCATTTCCAATAGTGAATTTTGACTCATACCCTTTTTTAATCTTCCAATAAAATACAGTCGTCTCCAATGGTTGAATTGGGATAACAATATCTGATATATTCCTCACTAATTTATTCATCCACGAACCAATAGTAACAACGCATTTCTTCCCGCTGAATTTTTCCCCATTTTTCGCCATAACCAAAACATCCCCTGTTTTACCATCCTTCTTTATTTCAACAACTTCAGTGTTATCTTTCAAAAAAGCTCCATTCTTAATTGCGAGTGTTTGAAACATCGAAACAGCTTTCGTTGGTTTAATAACACCACCATACTCTGTAACAACACCAATCCAATCATCTGGTAATTGAATCAAGTTATCGAACTCTAGAAACATTGTGTTACGATCAATAACCCGAACAGGGATAGAGTTATTGTTGCAGCTAGAAATGACAGATTGAATTGCTTTGTTATTAGAAGGCCCGATATCGAGTTGTGAAGTTTTGAAATAGACTTTGTATCCGATTTGTTGTTCAGCTTCTTTCCAAAGGGTTTCGGATTTTAAGACCATTTTCGGGTAGTAGTCTTCGGGGTAAGTAGCTCGTATGGTTCTTGATTCGCCATGGGAAGAACCAAGATGGTGTAAGAAATCGAATTGTTCTAAAAGTAATGTCTTTTGATTACGTTTTGATGTTTCATAAGCTGTACAACTACCCATTATACCAGCTCCAATGACGATTACATCGAATTTTTCGATTGATTTCTCCATTTTTTTTCTCTTTTTTGGTTGTGTTTGCTCTGTTTTTTGTGTTGGAGATGGAACAGGGGAGATGAGTTTTTGGAGTTGTGGAGTAAGCATTAGGAGAGAGTGGCTATGTTTTTAAAGGATTGAATTCCAATGTATATAACATAGTACTCTGTGTTACGATTTTGCCCTGATTTTTTTTTTATATTTGAATTTTATTTTTTTGAAAAGAAAAAGAAGTAATTAAACGTATTTTATATTTAATTATTCCTTTTCCAGAGAAAAGGTTTAGTATTTTTATAAATTGAAGATTTATATTCTCATAAGCATAACACAATAGAATCTACGATATAGTCGTTTGTAGACTTTTATTTATGGAGAGGTTTTGTTTCTATGGTTTTTATGTTTTTTAAAATTAGTTTTTAAATATGTAGGACGATTGGTCGTATCATATAATAATATATGTTGCTTTTAGTATAGTTTTATGTGTCGTCTAATTTAGTGTCATATATTTGCAAATTATAAGCTTGCGCATGACTCCCTGATTCTTTCGAACTCAAAACGCTTTATGCTAAGATACACTAATATGTTGAAAAAGGGATGTGGTGGAGCGGTAAGTATCTATCCATTCTTAATCAAGAATTTTGAGTTTGAGTCTTGGATATGAAGTCATCTTTAATTGCGAAGAGTTTAACCTCCAAAGTAGGATTTTTCAACGTGAATTTGAAGTTACTTTTCGATTTATTAGTTGAAGATCTTTATTCTCATAAGCATGACACAATAGAATCTACGATATAGTCGTATAGAGATTTTTGATAATGTATTTCTCTCTATAGGTTTTTATGTTTTTTTAATTAGTTTTTAAATATATAGGTGAATTTGTCATATCATATAGTAATATATGTTTCTTTCAGTATAATTTTATGTGTCGTTTAGTTTATCCATATGATCTGCAAATTATAAACTTGCGCACAACCTCTCGATTCTTTCAAATCCAAAACACTTTATGCTAAGATACAGTAATATGTTGAAAAAAGGATGTAGTAGAATGGTAAGTATCTATCCGTTCTTAATCAAAGATTTTAAGTTTGAGTCTTAAAATATGAAGTCATCTTAAATATTAGTGTTAGCTCACAGTGGCGGACCTAGGATTTTCGTTGAGGAGGTTCGGAAATTAAAAGTATAAACATCTAACTTAAAAAAAAAAAAAAAAAAAACTGAAACCAAAAAATGTAAAAATAAAACACCAATGCAGGGATTCGAACTCTAGACATCGCGCATAACTTTGAGCTCAATTACCGCTGGGCTATCTCATCCATTTGTGATTTAGAGTGTTCAAAATATATATATTAATATAAATCCAGAAAATTCACCTTAGATATACCGTGTATTTTTTTATCGAGGGTGTTCGGGTGAACACCCTGAATTGAACGTGGATCCGCCCCTGTTAGCTCATACTCAAAACTCGATACAAATCCTAATCGCTACGCTCTAGCTAGAATAAAGGATAATCTTGCCGTATAATAACAAACTAAATAATTAAAGATAATCTCGTTATATAATATATTTGAAAACATATTCCATATATATATAATGCACTAAGAAAGTCAATTTAAGGATGACCACTAATCCTTTAATTAAGAAAGGTGTAAGACTTAATAATGTATAACATAAGATAAGTGATATCATAATACGATGTTATGATAATGTGGAATATATCCTATCAACATATATATGATGTTTGAAATCAATAAAAAATAATCCGTTTACGATCACAAGACAAATTACTCTCTAACAACTATTCTCAAGTGAAATTTCGTAAATAAGATCTGAAAAGAATGACGTGTTTCTCGTCTTGCTTCTATCTTATGAAGAGGGGAGAGATTATTCTGATAGTCTCTATACTCGAATAAAGCATGATTGATCATTTAGCATCGTCCATATATATATATATATCCTAGTCAAGCATACGTGGCAATGACTTCTTTGATATACAAAACGACAGTTAAAACCACCATTTTTGTTAATGCAAACAACAATTGAAATCTTTTAATAAATAAGAAAAGATTCCATCAAATCAATGTTCAAAAATATGTTGATATGTTTGTCTTTTTACTCTTTGACAGGACAACATATGAAACAAAGAATTTCCTGTCATTCACATGAATCACGAGTACACATTTTGTTCCTTTTCGAGTTTGTTACGAAACTATTTTTCATTCGATGTATGATATTTATTTTAGAATTTGATTAATTTAAATTCGTACCGCATAAACTATTTAATACAACTTCATTTCGATTTCTTATTGGGGTTTGATATATGCTAATCATACAAAGATTAGTAACATAAGAATTTGTCATTTAGTGATCTTAATCCATGTAATACTAATTTTCATTTATGTATTTTCACATTTTATTCCACGTAAGATAATATTAAAAAAAGTTCAGGAAGTATTAGTTATGGGAATCTTTGTTACTGGAACCTACCATTTGTAATTTGTATTACATTTTTAACGAACATGAAAAAATTGAAAAACATTCTACAACTGATCAATCCCTTTCAAAGACTTGTCACTATATTAACAACTTGACGTATACGTAAAAGAAAAGAAGTCCCAGCCCCATATCACCAAATGTACGTTGAAGATAAATGAAATCATTTTTCTATCCATTATTAAGTTGAACTACATCGATGTTATCATGTTAAAATATCTACATTTACATGCCATTTATTTGTGCATATTAATATATTGATGCGTCTTTTTCTTAATAAATTAACTACATATGCTTTAAGTCCGAATGTCTTTTGAAAATAGCATAACTAACTCCACGAGATAGTAATAAGATCAGAACACATTCTCTAAACCCCACTTATGAAATTTCACGGGGTATGTGCATTGAATTTTGAAGTAAGTTTTGAATCTATACAATTTCTGTCTATGTTAAACAACTAAACAGAAAGATCATAATCATATGTACATTTCAATACATATTAATTATAACCACAAGAAAAAAAAAAGTAGATAAACTATAATTTCACATTTATATGTGTATGTGGCTACACATAAACCCCAAAATTAAAAGACAAAAAGCAATGTGGTAGTAGTACAAGAACCACCTACACATTTCTTATTTAAAATCTGTAACAAATGGGTACTATTAAAGAATTTACACATCTCTTCACTAAACTAATCTCCCATCAATGTGCCCAGTTCCCTACTGCTATGAAATATCATATTTGGATTACAGTTCTATGGATTTTGCCTATATATGAGTATGCAACCAAGAACGCGATTCACAAAAAAACAGAACAAATCACGAATTCCTTGGTCGAGCAAAATAATGAAGTGATCAACCACAATCTAGACAAAACTAACTTGGATGATTTACAGAAGATTGTGAAGACAGCCATGAACTATATCTTACCCGTGACTCCACAATTAATCACAGTGAGAAAATCAAATAACGGACCTGCAGAATATGGAGACGATCAGGAAAACTGTATTTCATCACCTCAATAAGAAATAAAGACCCGTGAACATTCAAAATTCATGTGTACGATGAATAGAATAATTAAACAATGCATTCCAAGATTTCCTAAAAAACCATTCTCTTACAATTATGGAGGAAGGATCAACAGTTCAAGTGTGTGTATCACAGATAAAACAATTAGGATCTCATCATCAATTCATTTAGGTAATTTAATTCTCCGCATACAGCAAGAAGAAATATGTAAGGAAAACCCAGGATCAAAGTACAGCAGATAATGAATGAAGGAGAGACGAGGAAAAAGATCTGACCTGTTCAGCTGTCATACTACAAATGTCGCAAGAAGAGCATGCAACACAACCCAATAGAAGATCATACTAAGCCGTAGAACAGGCTGCCGCATTAGTGTCCGATCACAGGATACCCTAGTAGTGTTTCAAACACAATATTGTTTTAGTTAGCTAACAACACTTCAGATGCATAAAAAAATGAAAGCAGGAGATGAAATTTGTTTACCATAGACCATCTATCATGTCGGTAATGGGTCTTGTAAACCGTGGGACGATTCTTGACGTCGTCATTGACTTGAAACCATGAGCTGAGAGGAAAGAAAGGTGTTATCAGCAGTACGAAGATGTGAATACAAACCAAACCATAAGGAGAAGAAGACAAGAAGACTGCGTAAATGAATGAAGCCCAGACACAAAACATGTCATTAACAGAAAACTCCACAACTGCATAACTAGCTCAAAATATGACCTCATATACAAATGTAAAAAAAATCAAATACCCTTCCTCTTCCTATACCCTGTGCCCTACCACCCAGAAGAAAAAGCAAAGTAAAGAGGGAAGAAAGGACTTTTGTATTTCCTAACCAACCATTGAAGTGTTCTCTTAAAACCATAATGCCTTCCTAAGATTATATATCACCACAAATAAAAGAATCTACCACACAGCAAGAATGAGTATAAACCAAAAACAAAAAAAAGGAAAAGAAAAAAGACAAACCTGACAAGGCATGAAACCCCACAAGGTTAGAGAAAGAAGTGAAACTATCGAGGTTAGTTTTGTAGGGTTGAAACTATCGAGGTTATATAAGAGGAAAAAAATGTTATCGGCAAGATGATGTTTGAAAACCTTCACGCACTATGTTACATCCCTAACAAAACCACATCCACAATCACAGTGAAAGGAAGCTCAATCTCAAACCATTTGACATTATTGTAAGCATTGGACTCTACTCACAACATATGACCGGGAAACAAGACAATAGAATACAGTAAACATGCTTTACAATCAGAAATATTCAAAATAAACTAGCAATAGGAAGTCATTACCCTTATCATCATCTTCATCTAGTTTCCCACTTTCAGGATCCACATCTATAGCAACAGCTACTTGGTCATTATTAGTTTTTCGCAAACTGCGAACTTGAGATGCAATAGTCCCAGGCACTACCCTTTTGTTGGCCTGCATTGAAAATCAGAAGGAAGTAATGCCAAGAAGTATAGCCCCAGGAACATAAGGCTTAGTCACGAAATAATGATGATATTTCAGAGATAAGATACAAAGAGCTTTCAGTGCAAATCCATAGCATGTAATTGTCATATTCCAATTCAAACTAGGTTTTGTATACCAAGTACACTCTTAGTCATACTACAGGTCTATAGCTTGGTGATCCTATTTTTCTTTTGAGTAGGAGGCAAACTTTAGCGGACATCGGCGCAAAGTACATATACTTTGAACAGAATGATGGGCAGACTCTATATATCTCCTCAGAAATTCATTTATTAGCGTACATCCTTCACATGTTCTCTCTCTCTTTTTTTTAAAATAATGTGCATCCTTCACATGTTCTTCCAACTAAGGTGGATGATGGTAGTCTGTTTAGTTACTATGAAGGATCATTGGCAGAGCCATTCATATTAGCAGTCGTAGTATTGCTCTTGTAATTTCTTGGCCTTCAATTTCTATTACTATCAGTTGTTTCTTATACCACAATTATCATATTGTTTCGTTATAGTTTTTTGTTTTGGTGCTATCGGTTGTTTTTATGATTATCTGTTGTATCTTGTACTTACGTTACTCCTTTTTGGTTTTTGGGACTGCTTTGAACTATTTTTCCTTAAGTCGAGAGTCTATTGAACACAATCTTTCTACCTTAAGGTAGGGGTAAAGTCTGTCTACACTGTACTTCTCTAGACCCCACTTGATGGGACTACATTGGGTATGATGTTATTGTTGTACTAAATGAAAAAAAGTGGATCAGCAATTAAGCATATTTAAATTTTGGAAAACAAAATTTGCAGAAAGCAAATAAATATCTCAATATGCTACACTATTTATTTATTAGAAATTGAAATATGCTACACTTCAATTGGCTGATATGTAAAATTATCAATGATAAAGCAATCGAGGCACCATGATGGAAACAACAAATAAAATTTAATGAATAGAACTAAATAAATGAAACGACATACCACTGGCTCTATCTCTATAATCTCTGATGAAGAATTTGCTAGTTGCCCCATGCCACTAGCACCTCGAAGCATGGTTAATTGAGATTCCTTGTCACGCAAAGAGTTCTCAAGAAATTCTTCTTTCCTCACCAGCTGTTCTACTTTATCTTTCTCTACTTTCAACATCAAATCTCTTGTCTGTGCCAGTGCACGAAGGTCCTCCACCTCAGATATTACAGCCACCACCTGTTTCTCTAACATTTCTTTATAATCATGAATCTGGTTAACTTTTGCATCATTATAATCCATATCATGAGCCTGGACTCGAGAAATCATCTTGTCTACCCATGCCAAAAAGTCATGGATTTCATCACTATCTCTTTTGCTACTCATCTGAGCAGAAGCTATTGCATCATTAGTGCATCTTGTAACTTCTTGCCTCAAGAAAGAAATCTCTGTATCTCGCTCTTGTAATTGTGACTGAAGATTCTCAACCTCGGACAGAAGGCTTTCAGATAGTTGATGAAGTTCATCGAATTTGCTTACTGTAACAGAAAGCTTCTTCATGGTCTTTACACGGGAAACTTCAAGGTTCTCCATATCTTTATTTTTTTGAAGCAAGAGTCTCTCCATTTCCTCAATCTTGTTTGTTTTGTCTTCCATTTGGGCCTCCTCCTCCTCAAGCGCTTGCATCAGTGCCTCGTTTTCTATTGTAATACGAAATGTAATTTCTACCAAGTTAGAGTTCAGAAATCTGATAACAACAAAAAGATTTTAAGTTCAAAACTTCAATAAAAAATCACCTTGTTCCTTTGTCTCTAGCATGTCTTCAAGTGATTTAACTCTTAACTGTAAGTCAGCAAAGTTAGATTCCTGATCTTGCAGTTCTTTTATCCTGTGTGTCAGAGAATCTCGTTCCTTCTCCATCAGTTTCGCCTTCCTGTGTAAATCATCCACCTGAGATTTTGCTATCTGAAGCTCTTGTAAATAACTCTTTGAAATAGATTCAGCTTCCTTAATCTGACTAACAAGTTCTGCACATATTTTCTCTCTATGAACATCTTTGTTCTGAAGTTCTTTCTGCAGACTTGCTATAGCAGCTTTCATATCCCTTTGACCAAATTCAGCAATATCACTTTGCACACTCATAATATCTTTCACAGCCATGAATAATCTCTCTATTACTGACCTAATACCTTCCTCAGTAAACCGGTCAGTCATCTCAGTCAAATCATGTCCTTCAGCTAAACTTTGATACACAGAATTGATTTTGGTAGCCCCAGAAGCTAAGCTGCTTCCAACCAATTGGGATTTTCTGCTTTCAATTTTCATGACCAAAGTGGTACAAGCTTCATAAAGCATAGCATTGTATCTTTGCACCATAAGCAATTCTGCATCTTTCTCCTTTTGAATAGATTCTAACCGCATCAGCTCTGTCTTCAATGAATTTGAGTGCTGCTTGTCGTGGGATATTTCTTCATGTATGGTTTTTAATATTTCAGATAAACGAGCAGCTTCTTCATGCAATAAATGTGAGTGCCTGTTTAACTTTTGGTTGATAGAACCAATTTCTTTCCCAAAAACCTGCAGCAAGTACACAAACATTCTTTACTTCAATGTTCCTTTCAATTCTCCATCTAAGAATTTCTGGGAGAATCTATAGAATGGAATTGTCCTAAATGAACTTCAGATGAGAAAGGGCAGTAAACTGACAAATTGTTTGACACAGAAAGTTAAAAATATCCGAGACCAACATATCTTTTGAAAACGGCAGATAAGGATGACAAATGCAGCAGCAAATTTCAATTTTGTGTGAATAGTAATTCAAGTTAAACAATGTAAACAGCTATATTCAAGGCAAAAGTAACTAAAAGCACAAAAGAAAGCAGTTGAACAGAGACTGTGGAAGCAGGAAGTGTATAATAGAGAGCGGTCATTTGACTATTACACGATAGGAAGGGAACTCAAAAGAAAAATTACGCAAGAGACAATTACACTGAAAAATTCCTAGTCCTAATCTGGTAAAGAATCAATGAGAACTGGCACAGTGTATTTCAAAGGTTTGACACTAATAGGATTTACTAAAATATGTCTGGTAATTTTCCCTGACATACAGTAAATCAATTGCAGGAGAGATAAACAAATTTAGTGCAACATGAAAAAAATGAATTTCCTGCTCCCCTTCCCCCAAATAAGAAAAACAATCCTCTTTCCTCCACAAGACTTGTTGAAAATCAACTACCGTGTTTTTATTTTGAGAAGTTGAAAAGCAACTACCTCAGCAATCTTCAAATATTAAAGCATGTCCTACAATGTATATCATTCCCACCCCAGAATCAACATCAAGAGGAAATCTACCTTTATCAGCCATAATAAGATCATCAAAGTTCTTGATTATTAGATGCCTCGTCATTGAATAAACTAGGTTAAAAGGCTGATTGGGGAATCTTCTTGAAAAGGAATTTTCTTTTCTTGCAAACAACTGATTGGGAACTCATAAAATGCAAAGAAAAACTAAAAAATATAGAAATAAATATGAAAAAAGTTCAAGTCAACCCCACAACCCAAGCAGAAAAAAATCAGACGTAGAGCAAAAGGGAAGGAGAAAAAAGTGTTTTCTTGATGATCCTGTCACCGTTTTCACAAAACAATAGGAAGATGATAGAATTGGAACTTCACAGCCCAAAGATATTTATAAGCACTAAGAAAAGTAACATGAAATGACATAAAACTAAGGTACCTTGTTTTCTGGTTCTGCAAAGGTAAGGCCACTTGAATCAGCCAAAAGTAGAGGAAAGTCATTTTGATCAGTTGGTTCTTGGCAAACTTTCATACGAGAACCAAGATGGTGCATAGTCTCCAAATCCTTGGATAAAACATCAGTGAGCAAACTGTCAACAACATAGAGATCCTTCCCTAGCTGATCCACACCAGATTTTAGCATTGTAATTTCAGCTAATTGGTTCTTTCTTTCTTCTGAGTGAACGGAAGATAACTTTTCTAAACGCGCAAGAGCTTCATGTTTAGCAACTTCAGCAGATTCTTTTTGCTTGGACAGTCCAGAGAGTTCACTCAGAGACTTTGCTAGCTCCTCTTGGAGGCCATCATTTCTTTCTTGCACCTCATTTAACTCGGCAAGAAGTAACTCAGATGCTCTTTTAGATTTCTTTGTTTCATGTTCCGAAGATGCAACAGCTGATTGCAAATCATGGCATAATTGCCCAACTCTTTTTAGCTTCTCAACTGGATTATCGATGTTAGAGCCGACATTAACTTCATCCAGGGTACTCAGAATCATGCTCAAGGCGTACTCTTTTTCTTCCAACTGCTCTCTCAGGATTGAACACTCAGATTCTATTGTCTTTATCCTCTCAGGGTATACAGATAAATCTTTTATCCTTCCTTCATAGTCTGAAATAGCATTTTCCTGCAATCTGATATCGGACTTTAAGCGCTCAACTTCACCATTCAGTTCTTCAATTGATTGCTTCAGGCTGTCCCGATGTTGCACCAACGACTTACCTTTTCTAACTGCAACATTCAATTTTTCTCTTACAGAAGATGACTTCTGTTCCTCTTGATTGAGTAGATGTTGCAGTTCTTTATTTCTGATACCCAATTCTTCCAGTTCACGAACCAATGATTGATTTTTCAACGCAATACTCTCCTTTTCCTCCTTCAATGACAACAAGTCGCTTAGAGCATCCTCCAATTTTCTGTTGAGAGCACCTCCATCTGCATCTTCATCACAATTGACATTATTTTCTCTCTTCTCTTCATGAGATAGATTAGCCCCTTTATCAATATGCTCAAGAGGAGTTGTATCAGACTCAGAAGGTTTCCCCAAAGAAAGTGTGGTATACTTATCTATAAGCTTCCTAATTAGCTGCTCCAAATATTCAGTGGTACCAGAGCTAAATAACACATCATCTGTTTCAGAAGTCAAAAGGAAATCTTTGATCACATCTTCCAATCTTCTTATTTCACCTTCAAGATGATGAATACGCTCCTCTGCTTCAAGCATTTCATTCAGTTTCTTCTGCAAGTCACCTACTCTGCTCTGCAAGTCATCATTACTCGTTTCGGATTGTGCAGCCTTCCTTGACATTTCCTCAAAATCAAAGTTCAGAGACTCCAAACTCTTCAAAAGTAACTCTTTCTCACTGACAACCAATTGATATGCATTTTCAAGCTCAGATATTTTTCTATTTGACTCTTCAAGTTCAGCACTTGTTGATGCAAATAATGATTCAGAATTATCATACTTTTGTTGGAGAGAGTTGTACTGGTTTTCAGCTTCTGAAACAGCAAGCGCTAACCAACCAATCCGATCTTCTGGCTCCAGAGATCTTAAGTGTGAAGGCATGTCTATCCTGTCTAAAATCTCTTCCCACTTCTGAACAAGGTTGTTTCTTTCCATCAAGGATTGTTCAAGCATCTCATTTTGTTCTGCCAACTCATAAAACTTGCCCTGGAGCTCCTCAAATCTTATTTTAAGGTCTTCGGAAGAACCCATGTTTGGCTGTGGCGCCTCTTTCCATCCATCACCAAGGGCATACCCTGCATCAGAGTAAGATCCTCCAATAGAGCTCTTGTGATCCCAATCAGTCAGAGGTAAAGAGTTCCCAGCAACTGACTTCGCCAACCAATCAACTTTATCAATGATATCCTTTGAATGGAAATGATCCGGAAGCTCCAAATCTTCCAGAATCTCCTCTATTTTCTGAAGAACAGCGTCTTTGAGATAGAATGTCTCCCTTAGTGCAGTAGCAGAGTTGCGAATGTACGAGAGCTCAGATTCCAAAGCTTCCGTTCGCTCACCTGCCTCTGAATAGGTCTTGAGTTTCATTTCTACTTCCTGAAGCCTTGCATCTTTCAACTGTAACTCTTCAGAGCATTTCTGCAATTCAGAGGATGTGTCTGCAAGAGACTGTTTAAGACTGTCACGCTGCACAATCAGACCTTTGCCTTTGGTGACTGCTATGCCAAGCTTCTCTCTTAGAGATGACACCCGTTGCTCAGACTGTTCAAATTCAGCAACTTTCTCTTGATATTGAGAACCAATAGATACAACATCCTCCTCGACTCTCTTCAAACTTTCCCTAAGGACTACAACTTCATTTTCACATTGAACAAGTAATGAGCTCAAGTGATCCATTTGTCCTTGCAAATCAATCACTTGTGCTTCTTTGGAAGCACATTCCTCCCTGGACAACCTCACATCTTCAGTTGACTCTTTATATTTCTGAACAAGGAGAGAGGTCAGGGACTCTAGACATGATACTGGCTCATTAGTGTTGATTTCAAAGTTATCTAGAGAAATGACTCCCTCAACCACTTGAACCACCCTTAAAATAGAATCTGATCCAAGGGATCTTTTGCTCAGTTCTTCAAAATCTTTTGTCCTGGCCATCAACTCAGATTTCAGCTTTTCATTTGCAGACTCAACTTGTGTTTTTTCATCAAGAAACCTTTGCAACTGCTCCAGTAGGGAATCAAAAGCACCAGGATGAGAAAGATCTACAGATTTCTTGGGATCGTCAACTTCATCTTCTTGTAGATTCCCTGGTATTACAGTCACAAGTTTCTTGAGGTTACCATAAATCTTATATAAAAGACTGACGGACTTTTCATTTTCAACTTGCAAGAAGTCTAACTTCTCGTTGGCTTCAAGGGAGGTACTCAACATTGACTCATGGCGAGCAGTTTCAACTTGACCTTGCAATGTCTCAATCACATTGATAGCAGCATCAATAGATGCAGCAGTACGACTACTTAAGTTTACGCACCCTGGAACATGCTCTACTCTTGAAGGCAAAGAGGAGACAACGGACTCAACAGATAAATCTAGCCTCCGCAGTGTCTGAAAAATCTGATCAATTGTAGAGTTCCATTCTTCTTGGAGTACTAATCCTCTGTCAGAAAATTCCTTGTAAAGACCTTCTACCTGATTAGAGATGCAAGAGCCCATGTCTTTGCAGCTTTCACGCATTTCACCCAGCTGGTTCTGCAAAATAGGAAGTTTTTCCAGAATGCTACTAAGATTCTCCCTTAACCGACTGTTCTCAGCTTTTGTAGCGACTTCTTGCTTGTGCAAAGCTTCATTAAGGACCATAAGCTCTCCCTCCCTTTCTTTAGCATTCCAGAAACATCCCCCTAAACTTTCATTGAAAACCATTAGCTCAATGTTTGCTCCTCCCAAAATATCAATGTATTCATTCAGAGAGTCGCATTTGGCCCTCAGTTCTTCAGCAGCAACCTCAGTGGCTGTTTTACTACTCTTCTCTCCTTCGAGAAATTGATAGCCATTGCCAGCTGCCAGCACCAAATCTTTCAGCAACGCCCTTAATGTTTTTGTTAGCCCTTGAATCAGCACATAGGGATCTGCATCTGTTCGATTTTCAGACGACTGGAACTCCTCTGGTTGGTGCTCGTCATCATGGTCTTTTGACTCAAAAGCTTGAATAAGTTTTGACACACCAGGTGAAACAGCTTTACTAGACGACCTACTCATTGAAATTAACTGAGACTGCACCTCTTCAACTGCATTATCAAGCTTTTCAAGTACTCTATCTGCCTCCTCCATGTGTTTATTCATAACTACAAACCAATTTGAACCATCATCATCAATTAGATTTTCTGGTGCAAAGTTAGAGTGGCAAGAACCTTCAAGTTGATGCCCAGCTTCTTCCTTAGATTGATAAGCAAAGCTACTTTTTCTAGGTGACTCTGTTTTCATCGTTTCAGACAACTCCAATCTTCTCTTCAGATGCATGTTCTCCTCAGTCAGAAGTTCAATACGCAGACTTGCGTCTTTCAGGTCATATTCCACCTTATTGCACGAGTTCTTGTATTCTGCCAACTGAAATGACTGTTCCTCAGTTTCACTGTGAAGATACTTCTTCTGCTCCTCAAGCTCATTTCTCTCTTCCATCACCAAGTTCAAGTGCCCCTTTGCTTCAGCCACTTCCGTCTGCAGGGCTTCAATTACAGACTTCGACTCTGAAAACTCAGATCCTAGTTTCTCAGTTTCACTGAGCAAAGACTTATTCTTCTCCTGAAGCTGGTTCTTTGCTTCAGTTACAGATATCAAACTCTCATTTATGTTCTTGTTCTCAACCTGAAGAGCTTCCACAACATTTTTGTAGTCCGACAATTGAGCAAACAGATTCTCGTTCTCACTGATTAGGTGTTCCTTCTCTCCATGAAGTTTCATTTTCTCCTCATTCAAAGAAGTGAAGTTCTGCGATAAATCTTCATGATCCAACTGCAATGATCCGAACAAAGCTTTAGACTGTGCTAGATCTGTTCCCAATTTCTTATTCTCAAGAACAAGATTTTCCTTCTCCTCCAAAAGCTTTTTATTCTCTTCAGACAACAAATTAAGGCTTCCTATTAAGCTCTCATTTCGAACCTGTAAAGTTGCCACCAAATTCCGGCAGTCGACCATCTCAGAAGACAAACTTGCATTTTCACCAAGTGATATTTCCAATTTAGTCTGCAACTCATTTATTCTATCAGAAAATTCTCCAATCTCACCTTTAGAAATGAGAAGCTGCTTTTGGAGGTCATCCCTTTCAGACACAACCAATTGAAATTCAGATCTTGATTGTGAAAGCTGATCAGCGAGGACATCATTCTTCTCTCCAAGTTCAGACGATGAAGCTTTGGCCGCAGATATTAGATCAGTCAACTTATGATGTTGACGGCTGAGTTCCATCTGAATTTCTGACTCTTCAGATAGCTGCAAACAAGATACATCTTTTGCAAGACTTGCAAGGTATAACTGTTCTTTGAGCTTCTCAAAAACGTCAAAAAGTTTTAGAGAAGGTGCATTTGGAGCTGAGTCTCTGCACGTGAGCAAGAACCTAAAGTCATCTTCATCAAGGTCTCGGACCACCTCCGCCAGCTGACACAAGCTAATATAACTTGCATTTGACCTAGATGAGATGTTCACCATCTTATTCTCCGCAGAATTCTCAAAAACAATATCGCTGGAGTCAGAAATTTGAACCTCAGAAACTAGTTTTTCTTCCATGCGTGAACCAGAAACTGCATCTTCCATCTGATGACCTACCATTTGAGAACTTATTAAAGAGAGTTCATCCATTTCAGATAAAGAGTAAACAGTATTTAGTTGCCTACCCCTGTCCTCAGCTATTTCAGCATTCTGAGTTGCTAAAACAGTTGGCGGAACATTGTTTGGCTCGCTGAGTTGAATGTCTTCGGCTTTTATCTCTTCCTTGCCCTCGTCTCCCACTAGAGTGGCGGTCTGGCTAATAGAAGTCTCACTTGGTTCGTTCAAAGGAAGCTTCTTGTCTCCTTCAATCTTTACCTCACTGCTTGAATCACCTTTCTTCGAACCTGAATTATGTGATTCCTGCATTGTCCCTACCCAGCAACAATGAGACTTTCATTACAGTCAAATATGCACAATTGTATATATGACATGCAAAGGGCATGGATGTCAAGAGAGAAGGCACAACCTACATCTGTTACCTGCTCCTGCACATGCAGCCTTTCCACTTCTACTTGGTGAGCAACTGCTTCATCAGCACCGGAATAAGATGACAATTCAACAGGCACATCCATTGCAGAACTCATAGTGGACACATCAGAAGCAATAGTTCCTGGAGCTTCCAAATGATCATCCTTTACATCCTCATTTACCATTTTGGCATTAGCATGTTCAGAAATTGAAGAAGAATCAACAATACCCTGATCAACAGAATCTGAATTCAATGCAGCTTCAAGTTCCCCAGAATCCTCTTTTACCAGCTTGCCACTGGCTGGTGTTGTTTCAACTGTGTCAACATTGTTCGACTCATCAAGAGGAGTTTCAGCATGTTTCTTGGTGAGAGACTCCGATGAAGAAGGAGTGCCATCACCTCTCTGAAGTGGTTTTTCTCCATCAGGAACTTGGTCTGATTTTGCCGTCAGATCAACATGATCTGGTGTAGCATCACCAGCAGATCTACTGGCTTTACTTGATTTACCACCTTTACCGTCTTTCTTCTGTCTGAATTGTTGAAGCTGGTAAACCAAAAAAAATCACATTTAATAAGAATAAAACAAGACACTTATTTTATGTAAGAGATCATCACGGACATAAAGAAAGTCATCCATACATCGTCAGTGAAATCTTTATTATCTGAGTTTCCTCTAATACTAGCAGAGTCACAAGATACGAGTCTCACAAGTCCTATACAACATTGAGTTACACATGAATATATGAAATCTTCCAAAACGAGATCTTTTTTTTTTTTAATAATGTACATGCACACATATCCATACAGCGATAATATATAATACATCAAATTGTGTCGATAACTACAAAGAACATATAACACAAACTTTTCTAAAAAACTGGTACATTGAGAACATGTTAGACACCATCAAAAGGTCTTAGATGTTTTTTTTTTAAAAAAAAAAATACAATTCGCCGAAGGATGGAAAGCATGAACCAAATGTTTGATGAAAACTGGTTGTTGGTTGGGAAGAAGACCAGTGCTGAGGCTATGGTGGCCAAAGTAAAGAAGACAACCTCATCAAGAAGAAGAAATGTATTGTGACTTGGTGAAACAAAAATAGTTTTGCATGCAAAGCTGAGGGTTACAGTTACACACAAGGATTAAAGCATTGCAGAATATTTCATCTTGGTGCGATGTTTTGGGGATTTTAATGCTTTTACACTCTAACAATATAAGTTTCAACCCTACTATGTTTCAGGGAATTTTATAGTTATTAGTACTCGCTGGATAGAATGAGAATATTAGGATGAACATAATCAAGATTGAGATTCTTCAAAACTTAAAATTAAGGGGGGTTTTCGATCAATGAAACTCGAAAGTAAGATTTAGACTTGAACCTTACGAGATTCGCTTGAGTTACATCATGAGAGTTCCTAACATCAAGATTAACTCACAATTAGAGTTGGGTTTAGCAAAGATTAAGGGAAAACAGCAGATTTTAAGGGTAATCCTATATTATTGTTCCTAATGATCAAATCCCCAATTCTCAGGTAATGTCAATATATTGTAGAAATTATCACATTAATAGTGCAGTTAGAAGTAAAAAAGAGTTATACGAGCTTTGAAGTTGATAGCCTACTTATAGCCTAATTTTCATTCTTGCATAAAGCATGAGGTAGATAACATTTTCACTAAAGTATTGTGCTTGAAAAACATGCTGGACGGTCTTAAATTTTCTTTTTATTAATTTGTCAAAATGGGGAGCTTAATACCTATGGTAGAACATGGTCAGTAATCAGAGCAGATGCTCCAGTAATACTCGTGGAGAAAGAATCGTACTTAATAAATGTAAAGAATAGATATCTGATACCCAATAGCAAAGAGATTGAAGTAGTTTTATCACTCGCATGTAATCTCTATCGTAACTTCAATGTGTAACATTTTTTAAAAAATCACCTACAAACATATGAAGGACAGCTAGTTGTGCACATATAAAAACTTTGCGGGTCAAAAGAAGCTACTCCTTCTGTTTCACATTGTTTGTCTTAATTTCCTTTTCAATCCGTTTAAAAAAGAATATCTTTTCCTTTTTTGACAACTCTTAAATTTTAACTTCCCACATGAGACACATTCAACACTACAAGATTAAAGAAAATATTGATACATTTTATCTATCTTTAATTCAAGACCATAAGATTTAAAAGTCTTATAACTCAGTGTCAACTCAAATAAGACGAACAAATTGAAATAGAGGGAATACTAAGTACTAACAAGTAACGGGTAACACTAGAAGAAATGCCATAACCATTACTTCTCCATTTTCTCTTATTATATCAACTACACCACAATGCAAAACAAGTTTGGATTAGCTACATGAATCGTCATTTTCCTCTATAATACAGCACAAGCAGGTATTCGAATTCAACATAACAAATATTCATCATCATTTAAACTATTTCTAGTCCAACTCAATCCTCCTCTATTATTTGGGCTTAGCACCAGCTATACTACACTCAATTTTCCTAATTTCTCATATTTCACGACACCAATTATTACACAATTTTACAACAGGTACCTGCTACACAAACCCATACCCACATAAATATCGAGTAACTCTGCCACCTAAGAGAAAAAATGGTTACCTTTTTACGACCGGCAGCAAGCAGATCGGTTCGGTTTTTGTTCTTCTCCATCCGATTCCGATCAAATACAGCTGCAATTCAATTAATGCTTTTCTAACACCATTATCCTTCAACAATCAAACTGAAAACTTCCAAAAAATACAAAAAAAAATCAAACAAAAATCAGAAAAAAAAACCTAAGATTCAAATACAGAAAAATGAAATGAAAAATACGATTCGATTACCTTTCGAGTTTCTATAATGAAATCTTAATAGTAATTTGTATGAAATTTCAATTATTTTTTGCTGTGAATATATATATATGTACACATATATAATATATATAATAATTTCCCTTTTTTCGGTTGCGAAGTATGAAGACGACGGTGAATTATCTTAGATCTGACGCAAAAGTTGTTGTTTTTCTGGTGAAAATAATTTGGTAGGCCCAGTTTTGGTTATTATTGGGCCTTATACTACAAAATAACCCGTATCCGGCCCATTTTACCAGACATGGGTTGAGAAAAATAAAATAAAATTTAGGAATCACATAATTTTAATATGAAATTACAATCTATGCCTCTTTAGTTTGTAATTACATTAATCACTTAAAAAGCAACACAAATCGAATATGTAATATGTAGTTCGGATACATTAAAGAGTATCTCAAATACATCATAATATGTAGCTCGGATACATTACAAACTAGTTCGGAAATACATAATAAACCGAATATGTAATATGTAGCTCGAATACATTAAATACTGACTCAAATACATTAATATGTAACTCGAATATATTGAAGAAATAAGGGATTTAAGAAATAGAATGAGATATTGGAAATAAAGGAAACATAAGACGTGTATTTCAGTAATTTTTCTTAAAATAAACGAATAAATGGTCTTCATTTGACCAATCAAACGTCAAAAAAGCTTTTTGAAGAAAAACTGTTAGACAGTTAAGGGTATGACCTAATGGTCCAATGTTATTTTTTCATCGTCATTTTTATAAGCTGAATTTCATTATAAGAGTTCAACCACGATATATGTCTGTAATTTAACATTTTATACTATTGTTGTACTTTGATATGTTAGAACATGTATTATTCATCTTATTTTTCAGATTATTAGACAGTTATATCGTAATAGCGATAACAACAAAAATAAAACAATCCAATAGTCTTAGCAAATGATCATCAATCCATACCATCAATAGACACTATTACAATTTTAGCTTGTTACATAAATAGCCAAATTGTTATAATAGAGGAAAATTCAAGTCATCAACTTGGAAATAAATTCTTCAATATTTTTATCTGAACTTCCTCCTTCATCCACAACATTTCTAGCTATTTCCTTCCATTTCTTTGCATTTTCCCTAATTAATTTTCCTTTCTCTTCTTCCATCACTACTTTTATACATTCTTCAATTGCTTCTCTTGTAACTATCCCTTTTTCATCTTTTTTGGCTCTAACACCTATTTCCCAAACATCTTTCACAAGCTTTGCATTTATTGGTTGATCTGACCATTGTGGCATTGTCACCATTGGAACTCCCAAACTAATCGCTTCCAGAGTCGAATTCCATCCACAGTGCGTCAGAAAACACCCTATCGACTCATGTTCCAACACTTGTAATTGTGGACACCATGACACCACTAGTCCTTTTTCAATTGTTAATTCCTCTAAAAAATTGTTAGGAAGTTTAGATTCTTCATTAGACCTAACAACCCACAAGAAGCTCTTGTTGCTATTCCTCAAACCCCATGCCAATTCTTCCATTTGCTCATCTTCTAATTTGGTTATACTTCCAAATGATACATACAACACTGAGCTAATTGGTTGATGATTTAACCAATTTAGACATTCATTTGTCATTGGCTTGAACATACTAAGACCATACTCTTTATCATCATGTAGTCTCTTGTCTAAATACATTGATGGTATTGTTGGTCCAATTGTCTTCATTGGATATATCTTTGACATATAATCAATTACCTACATGTCAAACAATAAAATTTTCATTTAACTTAGAACATGAAGTCCGAGGTACCATATAGTTTAATTCCTTATATACGTAGCAGAGTCAGAATTTTCACTAAGCAGATTCTACATATGAAGAAGTTAAGGGGCTTCAATAATACCTCACATATGCTTATATAACATAAATTCAATAGCTAAGAACGCGAAAAAGAAACAGAACGAGATATGTTACCTCTTTCTCCAACTCATAGAAGCTGTTGATTAGAACCCAATCAACTTCTTCAAGATTTGAGAATTGATTTGCTAACATTTCAATAATTTTTTCTCCTTCAGGACTAATAGCAAAAGAAGGTACATCTGATGTATCGATCGAACTTGAAAATCCAGGAATTAATATTTCTTCATCATTTTGAGTAGGTGGAAGTTTTATTACCCCTTTATGTACATGGTAATAAATATTATCCACTACACAATTTTGTGTGAAAAATGCAGCACTAGTTAATCCAAATTGTTTTGCAACTTCAACAGCCCAAGGAAGGAATGGATCATATACTATGCAATTTACAGGACATTCACTATTTGCTAATTTTTGAATAAGTTGAGACAGAGTATCCGAGCCAACTTCTTTGAATCGTGCTATGTAGGCTACGAAATTTTCTGCTTGATGGAAACCACCATCATCGTAGCCATCAGATATGGATTTGATTGATACTGAAGTTGGCAATTCTTTCATGTTTTTCAAGAAGGATTTTGTGAGTGCTATAGTGATTTTAACGCGTTTGGATTGCAAACGTTTCGAGAATTGAAGCATTGGGTTGATATGACCTTGGCCTGGAAATGGTAACACCAAGCAATGAGCTTTGTGAGTATTCATTTTTAGTTTAGTTTTTTTGCAACTTCTCAATGAATGAGTTGATAGATAAGATGAGAAAAATTATGTGGTGGTTATAGTTAGTTGAAGTGTGTCTTGGCTTCTTCTGCCTATTATTGATACAAAGTTTTTGTTGCAAAAATGTGCAATGATGACATAAGTAATATATATTGTTGAGTATATCACATGTGAAACTCTACAAAGTCTGATGATGCAATCCAAAATTATTTGATCATTGTCATTTTTATAAAACATAAACTGAATTTCACATAAAATAGTCACACTTTCTCTTTATTGAATCATTTTGTTCATGTAATGATAACTCTAGTATTTCTTAATTGCTCCGACATTAGTTTTTCTGTAGATTGTTAATGTACTTGGTGTTTGTGTCTATCGAGATACATATGTCATTCAAGAAAATTATTACTTTCAAATCGAATAAACCAGGAAAACTGAATCAAATCGAATCAAACCAACAATTATTCTTTTCGGATGGTTTAGTTTAGTTTTAGAATTTTGATTTTAATCAATAATCAATCCAAATTGAACCACAAACACCCATCCAATATCCGATTGACCATCACATATCATCAATCCATACCATATATCAATAGACAATATTATTGCAATTAAGCAAAGTACACGTTTATTTTTCTACTTGAGAGAAATAGTAACCAACTTGGAAACAAATTCTTCAATGTTTTTATCTGAACTTCCTCCTTCATCCACAACATTTCTAGCTATTTCTTTCCATTTCTTTGCATTTTCTCTAATTAATTTTCCTTTATCTTCTTCCATCACTAGTTTTATACATTCTTCTATAACTTCTCTTCTAACTATCCCTTTTTCATCTTGTTTGGCTCTAACTCCAATTTCCCAAACATCTTTCACAAGCTTTGCATTTATTGGTTGATCAGACCATTGTGGCATTGTCACCATTGGCACTCCCAAACTAATCGCTTCCAGAATCGAATTCCATCCACAGTGTGTCAGAAAACACCCTATCGATTCATGTTCCAACACTTGTAATTGTGGACACCATGACACCACTAGTCCTTTTTCAATAGTTAATTCCTCTAAAAAGTTGTTGGGAAGTTTGGATTCTTCTTTAGACCTAACAACCCACAAGAAGTTGTTGTTGCTATTCTTCAAACCCCATGCCAATTCTTCCATTTGCTCACATCCTAGTTTGGCTAAACTTCCAAATGATACATACAACACTGAGCTAATTGATTGATGGTTTAACCAATTTAGGCATTCATTTGTCATTGGCTTGAACAAATTAAGGCCATACTCTTTATCATCATGTAACCTCTTGTCTAGATACATTGATGGTATTGTTGGTCCAATTGTCTTTATTGGATATATCTTGGACATCCAATCAATTACCTACATGACAAACAATTAGATGCATGAATATTCCCTTAATATTATAGTAGTTGAGTTGCAATTTTTATTAGGTAATACTTATCTTTAGGTAAAAAGAAAAAAAAAATCGTAAATGGTATACATATACCCTCCGTCATATTTTTGGGACATTAGTGTCCCTGCCGTCCAAAAACTAAAAGATTCCCTTCACTCTAACGGAGGACTAAACAGGGATATGTGGCACAATCTTATCTGTCGATCCGATATTTAATAAATGTCGAATCGATCGATAAGATTATGACACGTGTATGTCCGTTAATATAAATGGTATATATGTTCTAGTTTTTGGACTTCAGGGGCACCAATATCCCAATAATATGACAGAGGATATCTGCATATCATTTTACGATAGTTCAGAGGTATATTTGTGCTCTTTTAAATGGAAAATAGTGACTAACAAACATAGAAAAAGAACAAAAGATGAAGAGTATTTGTCTTACCTCTTTCTCCAATTCATAAAAGCTATTGATTAATACCCAATCAGTTTTCTCAAGATTTGAGAATTGATTCACCAATAGTTCAACTAATTTATGTGATTCAGGACTTGACTCAAAATTAGGCACATCTGAACTCTCAATTGTACATGATAATCCAGGAATTAATATTTTTTCATCATTTTGTGTAGGTGGAAGTTTTATTACCCCTTTATGAACATGGTAATAAATATTATCCACTACACAATTTTGTGTGAAAAATGCAGCACTTACTAATCCAAATTGTTTTGCAACTTCAACAGACCAAGGAAGGAATGGATCATATATTATACAATTTACATGACATCCACTATTTGCCAATTTTTTAATAAGTTGAGCCAGAGTATCCGAACCAACTTCTTTGAATCGTGTTAGGTAGGACTCGTATGTTTTTGCTTGGTTGATGCCATCATCGTCGTAGCCATCAGATATGGCCTCGATTGACACGGAAGTTGGCAATTCTTTCATGTTTTTTAAGAACGATTTCGTAAGTGCTATAGTGATTTTAACACGTTTGGATTGTAAACGTTTGGAGAATTGAAGCATTGGGTTGATATGACCTTGGCCTGGATATGGCAAAATCAAGCAATGAGCTTTGTGAGTATTCATTTTAGATTTGAGTACATCATGTTTGTAAAAATGTGGTTCTTATAGATAGATTGGTTGAAGTGTTCAATTTGGTATTGAATGTGGCGGAGCCATCCGAGCACCCTTCGACGGAAAATTATACGATCTATACATGATTAAAATAATTTTTATTGAAAATTTTGGCTCCACCGTTTGACTGACATTTCATTGCCAACATATGCAATGACATAAAGAAAAATTTTCAGTGAAGAGTCAAAATCGTAGTCAGTATATCTTAAAAAAAGTGGTAAAACAGGCTAAAGATCTCCAAATTAAAGGTGCTTTTTTCGATTAAAAAAATTATTTATTTGTTGGGTCTGGTACATAAGTAAAATTATTTATTTATCATCTACCCAAGTACAACCATGTATTATTTATTTATTTATTTTAAAAAAAGAGAAACTTTTGTTGGTAGTGAATTCATCGATAACACTAATGTGAAAATTATTTTTATCACTCATTTTTTAATACTGAACTATCAATTAATTTTGTTAATAGTTCACAAGTTAATATACATATATATTTATTTAATTTTTTAATATAAATACATGATCTACGAAAAAATTAGTGAATCTGTCCGAACCCACAAACCCTCATCTAACTCATTTAAAGGAAGTTAATTATTGAGCTCTTACTAGTTCCGTCCCAGTTCTGCTAGTGGGGAGAGGGAAAGGAAAAAGTAGGATCATCACACAATGTTAAAAGTAAGTTGATAACGCTAAAAAAAATAAATGAAAATCTAATAATATACTTAGTTGATATATGTTGCTGGTGAAAGATAAAAAAATATCTCAAAAAATTAGTTGAGATGCGTATAAATTGATTCGACCATCATAGTTATCAATTATTTTATAAAAAAATCTAGTGAAAGAATAGATAAGGAAAGAAAAAGGAATCCTAATCGTGAAAGATGTTTTCTTTTTCAAAAAACAAAAAAGAGAAACTTTTTTTTGGTAGTGGCGTTCACCGACAACACTAGTATGAAAGACATTTTTAGTACTTATTTTTACACTGAGCTATCACTTAATTTTGTTAAGGAGTTCACAAGTTAATATACATATATATTTATTTAATTTTCTAATATAAATATATGATCTATGAAAAAGCTAGTGAATTCGTCCGAATTCACAAACCCTCACCTAACTCAGTTAAAGAAAGTTAATTATTGAGCTCTTACTAGCTCCGTCCCAGTTCGGCTAGTTGGGAGAGGGAAAGGAAAAAGTAGGATCATCACACACATTGGCAGAGCCACTATATCTTCAGGGGGCTGAAAATATATTATTTTTATATGGTTAGAATAATTTTTTAGGTATATATAATAGATATCGAACCCCCTTCGACTATTTCGTGCGTCTATATCTTCAATTTTCGCACCCCTTATTGAAAATTCTGTCACCACCACTGAATTCACACAATATTAAAATTAAGTTGATAACGCTAAAAAAAAGAATCTAATAATATACTTACTTGATATTGTTACTGGTAAAATATAACACATATCTTAAGAAATTAATTAAAATACGTATAAATTGATCCGATCACAATTGATTCAGCTTAGAGAAAGTGTGTTAGCTGCTTCCTATTATTATTGCCAACATGTGCAATGATATGATAAAATTATGCAATGAATGACATCAAATGTACCAAAAATTATATATACTTCATGATGACATGTATTTGGTCTTTTCTGTCATACAATTTCTTTTTGGTCACCACATTGTAGTACTTATTCTGTTTTAATTGATGTAGCATTTTTCATTTTTCGAATATCAAATAATTTAAGTAGCAAATTTAATGATATATTTATCTGGTATACATAACTGACGAAAAGTAACAAATATCTTATTATTAAATTAATCAAAATGCTTATAAACTGGTCTAAACATTATAATTATTAATTATAGGGAAAATTGTATATAATAACAAATTATTAATTCAAATTAAATGCTATAAATATACTTTGATTTAATTGTATTCCAAACTATAACTATTTTCGTCACTCTCCTTGGTGGAATCTCGCTCGCCACTCTCGTTTGGTGGTAGTCTCGCTCGCCTCTCTCGCTTTTTATACAAACACAAATGTATAAAATGTGTTTGTGTTTGTATAAAGCGAGAGGAAATTATATATATACATATATTTTTCGTTTCCCTCTCCAAGATCACGCTTGCCACTCTCCCTAATCTCGCTCGCCACCCTTGCCTCTCTCGCTTATACAAACAGAAACGAAATTTATAAATTGTGTTTCTGTTTGTATAAAGCGAGAGAAATTGGATATACACATGCAAATATATATATTTTCGTCCTATACACTTATACAATAAAAATACTCCTCGCCCAGTTTCTTTTGCCTTTCTCTCTTTCTCGTTTTATACAATTCAAATTGTATATAATTTCTCTCTTTCTCGTTTTATACAATTCGATTCAATTGTATATTCCCTGCCCAAATCTCTTTTGCCTTACTCTCTTTCTCATTTTATACAAATTCAAATTGTATATAATCGTCCTATACACTTATGTATACAATGCAAATATTTCCCCGCCCAAGTCTCTTTTGCCTTTCTCTCTTTCTCATTTTATACAAATTCAAATTATATATAATTTATCTCTTTCTCGTTTTATACAATTCGCTTCAATTGTATATGTATAGCGAATTATACAAATATATATATTTGCTATAAAACACAATTATGCAAATTTTGCTATAACATACAAGTTTGAATTTTTTATTTACTATATGTGAAAGTTGCCCTTAATTATTTCTTTAAAAATTTAATGTGGATGCTTTGTATTATTATTGATACTGACCTTTCATTGCCAACATATGCAATGACATAAGTAAATTATGCAGTGAGTGACACCAAATATCAAAAATATATGTTATGCATATCTCAAATTGACAATGATCGATGGTTTATTGAAGTGAAGAATTGAAAGTCGTCGTATGTGTTATGTATATCTTAAATATATGTTATGCATATCTCAAATTGAAAATGATGGTTTATTAAAGTGAAGAATTGAAAGTCGTCGTACATGTTATGTATATCTTAAATATTCTGCTCGTTGGAAGAGGAATAAGTTAAAGTGGGGTTCTCTTTACAAAATAATTACTAAATTTTTTTTAGGGATTTAATATAGTATTATATTGTTTAATTCAATTTCGCTATTCAATGCTTTCTTTATTATTTATTATATCATTTTAATTTTTTTTTAATGAAATTTGATTTACGTTATTTAAATTGAGAGTATATTAGAGATAGTCTTTCTTCTTCCATTGAGCTAACTGGTTGATGATTTAACCAAGTCAATAAAAGCGACCGTGCTTGAACTACGGAACTCAAGGGATGCCTAATATCTTTTCCTCGATTAACAGAATTTCTTACCCCAATTTCTGATTCATAGAACAAAATAAAGAGTCATTTCCTTTTGATTAGAAATTAAACAAAAAGATGACTTGCAACATCTAACTCAATTTCAAATAGCGACTCTGAAAAATAAATATAATCTTTGATCAATATCGTCACTTAAACTGAAAAAAATCCTTTTCGTTGTGCGAAAAAGATGTGTAACAGTAAACCATGTGATAAATTTGTATTTAATTTGTTGAAGTATGCCATTTGAACACTTAACTAACATTTGATTGATCCTTACATTTACTTGATAGTCACTTGCATGTGATATGTTTTTATTTTATCCTTTGATTTTGATCACATTACGTATCATATTATTTGACATATAACAAGACTTTTGAGTTAATAAAGTGCGTCTTAAAACTCAATTAAATGGACACTTAATGAAATTTGACATTAAATTCACATACGATGAACTTAAATAACAAATCTAATTATATTAGTTTGTAATATTTAATTGAGATTAATATAATTATTTAAATTTAGAACGTAATTTAATTATTTTCTGAATTTTTAAACTCACTAATTAAAATTTGAATGTCTACAACAAGACATTACAAAAGTCATCTTCCAAGAAAATAGACTACACACATAGATGGAAAAATTATTAATGATAGAATAATCGTTTTTTAAGAAAACACTTTGGATTATTGTAGCTGTTCTCTTCAATGCATATGACTTGTTTATGTAGTACATGTTGACAATCTCTTAACGTCTCGTTTCTTTCGGAAATAAATTATTTTAAAATTAGATAATATAGGATTTTAATATCACCTTTAATATAATAATAACACATTCAATAAAAATTTACAAGTAGAGTTTAAAGAGAATAAAATATACGGAGATCTTATCACTGTCTCCTGAAGGTAAAGAATCTGAAAAATTGTCGGTTCAAGTCAAGAAGAAGGAGATAGTGAAGAAAATATAGCTCGTAACAAGGTTAAAGTGCAACGTCTATCAAAAGGAAGCAAACACAACAATGAAATAGGACAATAAATGAAACACAATAAACAACATATTATGACAGATTACTGAAAAGAAGAATAAACAATGCTAAATATATAAATAAGATTTATAATAATATCTACAACTAGTACAATGACAAACACCAACTACCCTAAGCAAGACAATACTACACTATTATATCTACTAATCTTTTGTCCTAATACGTGTCTTTCACACCTTTCTATCTAAGATCATGTCCTACCTGAATCTGTATCATATCATCTCTTGTCACCTCTCCTGAATACTTCTTCGTCCTACCTTTACTCTCATCGTATCCTCTATAATCAACCTCTCGCACTTCCTCACTAGTGTGTCTATGAATTTCCTCTTCATATATATAACCAGACCAACTTAGTTGCACTTCCCTCATTTTATCCATCACGGAGGCCACATATTCCTCATTTTAGGATCCATCAATTTACTTCTTTAAGAGATCAACAAAAGCATTTTTGCTTCTCAAAATAATAATATCAATTATTTAAGAGCAAATAATACATTAATCAAGCATAGTATGAACCTTAGATTTATCATATGAGGCTTAATTATGATATTGATTCACAAATGAATATTGAATTATCATCATCATATTATAATAAATAACACATTATTCCGTTAAAAATTTATAATTGCATTTCGCGATTTAATTTTGAAATTCACCAAATATTATTTAACTTCTCATGTTAGAATTACCGAACCAATCAATCAAATCAGTTCTTTTGTAAATTTAATTTATTGACTAACTTAATTTTTTATTATATATTGAACGTATTTCACATGATGGATTAAAATGCACGTGCATGGTTTTTACGTGAAAACTTATAAGTAATCATAAAAAAGTGTTTCTATTTCAAATCTAAGAAATGAATTTAGAGTTGTCAATATGAGTTGGCCCATCCCTTCTGGGCTAATACGTACTCGCTTTGAAATTTGACGGGTCAGGCCGGACTTGCCCATTTTTTGTGCGGCCAAAAATGGTCAATTCAGCCCACAAGAACGTGGGCTACGGGCTTTGTCGGACCAACCGTCTTTTCTTAAAAATATATGTATAATTCGCCAGAATATACAAATACATATGTATAATATAGAATTATCTAATCGATATGCATATACAGTTCACCTCTCCCCACTCTCTCGCTCGTCTCTCTCCTCTCTCTCTCTCCCAATCTCGCTTGCCATATATACAAATACATATGTATAATATATAATTATCTAACCGATATACATATACAATTCACCCCCTCCCACTTTTTACCCTCTCTCTCTCCTCTCTCCTCTCTCCCAGTTTCGCTCGCCTCTCTCCTCCCTATAACATGTAGCTATGAATTGTAATTATCAAACTATAGCTATTGAAAGTAATTAAGCTATTTTTGAATGGCTATATGTGAAAGTTCTCCTTTTAAAATTAAGAGAGTTACAAATACTTTTAACATAATTAATTTACTTATATATAAAAATTAAAAAAAAAAATCCATTTGTTTACTATAAGATATTTTCCAAGGCATCCAAAATATATCTCGAGCTGGAACAATTATTTCGAGAAGTTAACACCACACAATTTCAAAGTAAAGTGGCCCCAATAATTGCTACAACAAACTTAATCTGGCAATATGGACTATTTTCACAAGTACTACTACTAATAGACACATGTTGAATTGTTTCTTGACTGAATCGAATTATATGAATTTTGATTAATTTCTATGATATATATTTTTTAATGAAATTAATATTAAAAAAATCATAACTTACAGTATAAGAACCACATTTCACCACATGATTTTCTCATCCTTCGACGAATAAAGAGATAAGACTTGAGTGATCGACCAATTGAGAAATCACAAAAGATGAGTACTACTCACAAATCTCATTGCTTGATTTTGCCCTATCCACTTCAAGGTCATATCAACCCAATGCTCCAATTCTCAAAACGTTTACGATCCAAACGTGTTGAAATCACTATCGTAACTATAAAATCCTTTTTGAAAAAAATGAAAGAATTACCTAGTTCAGTGTCAATCGAGGCCATATCTGATGGCTACGATGATAGTGGCATCGACCAAGCAAAAACATACGAAGCCTATTTGACACGATTCAAAGAAGTTGGTTCGGATACTCTGTCTCAACTTATTCAAAAATTGGCAAATAGTGGATGTCCTGTAAATTGCATAGTATATGATCCATACCTTCATTGGGCTGTTGAAGTGGCAAACAAATTTGGATTAATTAGTGTTGCATTTTTCACACAAAATTGTGCAGTGGATAATATTTATTACCATGTACATAAAGGGGTAATAAAACTTCCACCTACTCAAAATGATGAAACAATATTAATTCCTGAATTTTCAAGTTCGATCGATACATCAGATGTACCTTCCTTTGATATTCATCCTGAAGCAAAAATATTACTTGAATTAGTGGTAAATCAATTTTCAAATCTTGACAAAGTTGATTGGGTTCTAATCAATAGCTTCTATGAGTTGGAGAAAGAGGTAACACGTTTTTGGTCTTTTTAACCATTTATATATATAAAAAATGAACTAACTTTCGTAGTAGCAAGAATTTATGATTATGACTATATATTGAAGATACATATAATTTTGCTTTTATTGTTTGTCATGTAGGTAATTGATTATATGTCCAAGATATATCCAATAAAGACAATTGGACCAACAATACCATCAATGTACTTAGACAAGAGACTACATGATGACAAAGAGTATGGGCTTAGTATCTTTCAACCAATGACAAATGAATGTCAAAATTGGTTAAATCATCAACCAATTAGCTCAGTAGTGTATGTATCATTTGGAAGTTTAGCCAAACTAGGAAGTGAGCAAATGGAAGAATTGGCATGGGGTTTGATGAATAGCAACAACAACTTCTTGTGGGTTGTTAGGTCTAATGAAGAATCTAAACTTCCCAACAACTTTTTAGAGGAATTAAAAGTTGAAAAAGGACTAGTGGTGTCATGGTGTCCACAATTACAAGTGTTGGAACATGAATCGATAGGGTGTTTTCTAACGCACTGTGGATGGAATTCGACTCTGGAAGCGATTAGTTTGGGAGTGCCAATGGTGGCAATGCCACAATGGACAGATCAACCAATAAATGCAAAGTTTGTGAAAGATGTTTGGGAAATAGGTGTTAGAGCCAAACAAGATGAAAAAGGGATAGTTAGAAGAGACGTTATTGAAGAATGTATAAAATTAGTGATGGAAGAAGATAAAGGAAAAATAATTAGGGAAAATGCAAAGAAATGGAAGGAAATAGCTAGAAATGTTGTGGATGAAGGAGGAAGTTCAGATAAAAATATTGAAGAATTTGTTTCTAAGTTGGTTACTATATCCTAAGTATGAAATTAAATAAGTCATAAGAAATGATTAATAAGTTGATTTGTGTTTTGCAATAATTAGGGTTTAATTATCTATTTTCCCATGAATTTAGTTTATGTCACACTTTCAATTCTCAATCACATGTATCTGACACATCCATATATATATAGAGATATATATGTCGGATATATACGTGAAGTTAAAATTATAAGATGTAATTTATTTCAAACACATTAAATATAAGCGAATTCATATGAGTGTTTGATGCACTAACTCTCTCACTGATCTATCTCCTATCTTGTTTGTCTCTTTTGCTCCCTCACTTGCCTTCCTCTTTATATATTTGTATTTCAGAATGTATTACGAATGCATATGGTATCTCATATATATATATATATGTATCTAGTGTAATTTGCATGTATTTGTGATACACTAACACTCTCGCTCGTCTCCTTTCATTTTCGTTTGCCTCTCCCACTATGTATTTGTATTTTAAAGTGTATTTTGTAGCAAAAGTCCATATATCTAGATGTATCTGACTTGAAATTTGGTATGAAATTATTCATTAGTAAGACATGCAATAATTATTTCAAATTATATGAAGAATTAGTAAAATATTTCAAAATTGACCTTCCTATATTATATTTTTTCATATCCAAGTTTCAATACATTAATATTTTATTCTTATATACATTAAAAACAAAATAATTTTGTGTTATACTAAATTACTATGACAGTATGACTACGGTTGAATAATGGTATACATTGATTACTTATATGTAAACGATATACACAATATACCAATATATTGTGATTTGTGAATATCAATCCACATACAAATTCTAGTAAATCATGATTCAACAATATTCATGTTATATATATTCTATACAATACCACTGATATATTGTGAATATTTAACATACAAGTTTTCATAGTATTCATGGTATACTAGATAATATACAAATTACAATATTTAGAAGAATATTTATTTTCTTTTTCGGAATTTCTTTAATTCTAACTTTTCATATGACATGTTTAAAATTACAAAATTAAAAGATATTTCGTACATTTTACATATCTTTAGTTTGAAACCATAAAATTTCAAAAAAAATCTTTACTTTCTTAAATTATGTATCAAGTCAAAACTAGAAATAAATTAAAACGATAGAAGTGTACAATATAAAATTATCCCATTTCAAATATTTCATGATCAAAATTGGTCCATTTCTCTTGTTTTGGAGCAAACGTTGGTAAGAAGTGTATTTTTCTAAAATTATTTAGCTAATTAAAGGGTGTTTTAGAACTAATTGACTAACGAAAACGACATTTTTTTAGCCGAAAACATAATTAAAATAATATTAACCTATTTTAAATAATTTGAAAAATATTTTTTGACCTTTTTCCTTTTAGGGTGTGTGGTATGGAGGAAAATATTTTTCGAAAAATGTTTTTTAATTTTCTCATGTTTGGTTGGGTCAAATGTTTTGAAAAATATTTTCTAAATCAATTCATTTTCCCCGAATTTAAGGAAAATGACTTCCCTTCAAAACTTAAGGAAAATATTTTCCAAAACTCTCTTCCAACCTCCCCACCCACCCCCCTACCCCTAAAAAAATTTAAGTTTATTTTTTTAAAAATATTTTCAACTTCAAAATTTTATTTTTTCAACCCTACCCTTGATCCCCCACCCCCTACCACCCCCATCCCCAAAAAATAATTTAAGTTTATTTTTTAAATATATTTTCAACTTCAAAAACTTATTTTTGCACCCTTACCCTCGACCCCCCCACCCACTCCCTACCAGCACCCCAGCACCCCCAGCACCCCACCCACACAAAAATAAAAATTAAAATTGTAAGTTTATTTTTAAAAATATTTTAAACTTCAAAATTTTATTTTTCAATCCTACCCTCGACCACCACCCCACCTCACTAGCCCCCTACCAACCCACCCCCACTCCAACCCCACAAAAAAATTAATATTTTTTTAAAAAAAAATTCAATTTCAAATTTTAATTTTTTCACCCCTACCCTCGAACCCCCACCCCCACCCCAAAAAAAATTTAAGTTTTTTTTTTTAAAAAAATCAACTTCAAAAATTATTTTCTATTCTAGTAAAAAATAAAAGATACTTCTCAAAAATATTTTTTATCAAAAACTAAACACTAAAATATTTTTTACTCACCAACCAAATATGAAAAAATAAATCAAATATAGATTTGTTTTCCGAGAAAATATTTTCTAGAAAAACATTTTTCTTGGTACCAAACACACCCTTAAAGATAAATTATTATATAAAAAGTTAAAACCAGCCCCTTAAAGTATTTCTTGTACACGTGCCTACACTAGACACTAGGTTTGTTGAAATCATGATTTATTCTTCTCATATGGAAAGTTTATAGTATATTTTACAATAAACTGAATATTTCTTTAAAAAATTATTCTTCTCATATGGAAAGTTTATAGTATATTTTACAATAAACTGAATATTTCTTTAAAAAATTATGTATTGTTATAAATTAACTATTAAGTAATTTAAGATTAACAAAAAAGGAAGACAAATGAAAAGATAGAAAGTAATGTATACAGTATCTATATGTATAGTGGCTATTTATAGCCATGAGCTTAGGGGCCGTTTGGTTACTGGTTAGAGTTATGCAGGTATTAGTTATGCAGGGTTAAGTTATGCAGGTATTAGTTATGCAGGTTTAAGTTATGCAAGTATTAGTTATGCAGGGTTTAGTTATGTAGGTATTAGTTATGTAGGTATTAGTTATGCAGGGTTTAGTTATGCAGGGTTTAGTTATGTTGAGTTTAATTATGCGGGTATTAGTTATCTAGGTATTATTTTGCTATGTCGAGATTATAATACATAAATTATTAACTATTGAATATTAAACTTGTTGTAAATTACTAATATATATTATTTACAAAATAATAATACATGCTAATAATATGTGAAATATATTTAATAATATATAATGCTAATATTTGATTAGCATACGTACCATAAAAAAATATAAAATCAAATTTTTAATATTAAAAAATATTTATATTTACAGAAATTAATAAAAATGGTAAGTATATAAAAAGAAATGAAAATAGTCTATATATAATAGGAAAATAGTAAAGTTTTTAATTATTTTTTTAAAAAGAAATGAAAATGGTCTATATATAAAAAAGAAATAAAAAAACATATATAGGAAAAAAGTAAAGTTGCCAATTAAAAAAAATAAAATAAATTTATAGGGTAAATTTATAATTTATTATTTTAATACATGTATAACTAATACCCACATAACTTATTCCACCTTCTACCCTGCATAACTTTATACATAGATTCCCTCATAAGTTATGTTGGTATTAATTATGTAGGACTACAAAAATGCAACCAAACACCGTATAAATTAATAATGAATAACTTTTATACAACATTTAAATTCTTACCAACCAAACATGGTATAAGTTATGTTAACTTTTATACCTAACACAAAACTTCTACCAAATATTGTAAAACTAATGTAACTTTTAATACATGTATAAGATGTTTCTTATACAATAACCAAACGACTCCTTAATGTACAAACGTATAACTTGGCCTTCTTATTGGCCAAGTGATGATATACTTCTAATGGGAGAGTTCCACATGACATGCATAATTGATTTGCACACCGTTTACAAGTGATGCAACACTTTTAATGGTTAGGGCCCACGTGGCACTCAAAAATACTTTACAACATTATAACTTATTATTGTTTTCAAAAAAGTCCTCGCGGCTAAGGCTATATTTATTTTAGGGAAAACGGTATATATAAAAGAAAACTATTAATTCAAATTAATGTTATAAATATGTTTTGATTTTGTACCTCAAAGCAAATTTGCCTCTCTCGCTGTTAGTCTCGCTCGCTTCTCTCGCTTTTATTCAAACACAAATATATAAAATGTGTTTGTGTTTGTATAAAGCGAGAGAAAATTATATATATACATAAATTTTCGTTTTCCTCTCTCCCCTCTCCAGATCTCGCTCGTACACTCCCAGATCTCGCTCGCCACTCTCACTTTATACAAACACAAATGTATACATTGTGTTTGTGTTTGTATATATAAAGCGAGAGAAAATTATATATACAAATACAAATACATATATTTTCGTTCTATACACTTGTGATTATACAAATACGATCTTCCCTACTCAGTTTTCTTTTATCTTTCTCTCTTACTCGCTTTATACAAACACAGATCATTCAATTGATTATTTTGTATATGTATACCGAAACAGATTATACAATTGCTTCTTTTGTATATTATGTATAGTAAAATAGCTTGTAAATATGTATAGCGAAATAGCCCTCACAAACATAAAGTTTGCTATGGAGCGCATTATGCAAACTATACTTACATCATACAAATATTATTTTTATATTTGTTATATGTAAAAGTTGCTCGATCAATTTAAGGTTTGTAGAGTCGCCCTACTACATCTCATAGTATTTGTGTAAATAATATGCAATACTTTTATAATAATAATTTTTACTTACGCATCGGAAAAAAATATACAATACTTACTTTTTTACTAAAAATATTTTTACCAAGAAAACATTTTAGGCATCAAAAATATCCCTCGAGCTGGAACTATTTAACACCACATAATAAATTGTTTGTATTTCAAAGAAAATGATCTCAATAATTGTTACAATAAACTTCATTAGGCTAAGATGCAAGTATGGACCATACTCATAAGTACTTATACTAATAGACATATTTTAAATTACTCATGATGATTCGTTTGAGCTACATTTTCACAACGAAATTAATATAAAAAGTTATAAGTACTTAATTTATAGTATAAGAGCCACATTTTTACAATAGGATTTTTCCATCCTTCAACGAATAAAGAGATAATACTTGAGTGACCAATTGAGAAATCGCAAAAGATGACTACTACTCACAAAGCTCATTGCTTGGTGTTACCATTTCCAGGCCAAGGTCATATCAACCCAATGCTTCAATTCTCGAAACGTTTACAATCCAAACGTGTTGAAATCACTATAGCAACTACAAAATCTTTTTTGAAAAAAATAAAAGAATTACCAAGCTCAGTATCAATCGAGGCCATATCCGATGGCTACGATGATGGTGGCATCGACCAAGCAGGAAATTTTGTAGCCTACATAACACGATTCAAAGAAGTTGGTCCGGATACTCTGTCTCAACTTATTCAAAAATTAGCACATAGTGGTTGTCCTGTAAATTGCATAGTATATGATACATTCCTTCCTTGGGCTGTTGAAGTTGCAAAAGAATTTGGATTAATTAGTGCTGCATTTTTCACACAGAATTGTGTAATGGATAATATTTATTACCATGTTCATAAAGGGATAATAAAACTTCCACCTACTAAAATTGATGAAGAAATATCAATTCCTGGATTATCATGTACAATTGAGAGTTTAGATGTACCTGCATTTGAACCAACAATACTTGAATTGATGATAAATCAATTTTTAAATCTTGACAAAGTGGATTGGGTTCTAATCAATAGCTTCTATGATTTGGAGAAAGAGGTAACATATTTTTGGTGCTTGTTTTAAAAAAAAAACATTTTATAGATGTTTAATCGAAGTTATATAAAATATGATCTGACAAAATCATATGTTCATTAAGGTTGTTATAGTTTTCGTAGTTATATATAGATGTTTTGGTTCTTGTTCGGTCTTTTTAATGTAACATATCTTTCTTGAAGCAGTGTCTGTCGATTATTTACGTTAATTCTTTAGGAGTATTAAAAATATCTAATTTTGCTTGTATTTTTTGTCATGTAGGTAATTGATTGGATGTCCAAGATATATCCAATAAAGACAATTGGACCAACAATACCATCAATGTATCTAGACAAGAGGTTACATGATGATAAAGAGTATGGTCTTAGTATGTTCAAGCCAATGACAAATGAATGCCTAAATTGGTTAAACAATCAACCAATTAGCTCAGTGGTGTATGTATCATTTGGAAGTATTGCCAAAATAGAAAGTGAGGAAATGGAAGAATTGGCATGGGGTTTGAAGAATAGCAATAAGAGCTTCTTATGGGTGGTTAGGTCTAATGAAGAATCCAAACTTCCCAACAACTTTTTAGAGGAATTAACAATTGAAAAAGGACTAGTGGTGTCATGGTGTCCACAATTACAAGTGTTGGAACATGAATCGATAGGGTGTTTTCTGACGCACTGTGGGTGGAATTCGACTCTGGAAGCGATTAGTTTGGGAGTGCCAATGGTGGCAATGCCACAATGGGCAGATCAACCAACAAATGCAAAGCTTGTGAATGATGTTTGGGAAATAGGTGTTAGAGCTAAACAAGATGAAAAAGGGATAGTTAGAAGAGAAGTTATTGAAGAATGTATAAAACTAGTGATGGAAGAAGATAAAGGAAAATTAATTAGGGAAAATGCAAAGAAATGGAAGGAAATAGCTAGAAATGTTGTGGATGAAGGAGGAAGTTCAGATAAAAATATTGAAGAATTTGTTTCTAAGTTGGTTACTATATCCTAAGTAATTAAGAACCATAAAAAATAATTAAGAAGTTGGTTTGTATTTTGTAATTTCTTTTTCTTATCATAGTCAATGAGTCACTATGTTGTAATTCAAGTTGACTTTGTAACGGCCTATGGGCTATTAGAGACTTTTATTTGGGATCCACGCCCAATAACCATTTGTTAAATAAGATTAGGAGTTAGAAGAACGATTATGAAAATTATGTCAAAACTTTGGCTTTCAGTTATCTCTCATCCCCTTTCTCTGTTCTGGTATCTCATCCACTTCTAGTTACCTTGTTCTATGTAATCTAACTCTAATTACTGATTATTATGTTATTACTTTGTTGTGCATATTGTGAAGAAACTGTCTTTTCCTCTCATCTTCTTTCTAGAGTTTTTAACTTCTCATCCCCTTCTAATCCCTATCTTTAATTACTTGTTATTTCAGTAGTTCTCTTTGTAATTCAAGTGTTGTTATTATAATTTGGTTATCAATGAAAATAATGTTTATTTGAATTCGGGTTTGATTCACACTCCCAACTTGTTATGCTTTATTTGTCATCTCACTTTTAATGAACTTTTGAATATAATTAGTTAAAATTTGTTAATTTAAATTTCAAATTTATAAATTAATTAAGATGAGCAAATGATTCTGGATTAGATATCAGAATTAGGCACTAAAGCTACTTAATGCAAGATAAACTATAGATATGTCGGATCCAGCTCTTCATTGCTTGGAGCTAATTAACTTTTCCACAATGATATCAATATTTTAAGAAGTAAATAAATGAATAAATTAATATTATTGTATGGCTAGATGATATGTTTTTTATAATAACATTTCTAGTAGAATCTCACAGGTGGATCTAATTTTTTTCCCTTCATATTTTAGATATATTATATACAAGTGAATTCATATGTACGTGATACATTGACTTTCTCATTCATTGATCTCCTATCTCACTTTACCTTCCTCCTCTCTCACTCGTCTTGCTCCCTTTGTATTTATATTTCAGAATGTTTGGAACGGAGGGTGTATATGTTTTAATCGAAGGGGTAAATATAATTTGGTGCGGGTGTAGTTAATAAGGGTGGATATAATTAATTTAAGTCAAGTCTAGTCAATTTGGATAGAATATAATGGATGAGTTTTGTAAATTAATTTAAGTAATTTAGTTGTGGTCAATAGATGGTTGCTAGGTATTTTTAAAAAATTATTTAAATGATAATTCGCTATAAAAGTGGTCAATATTGGACCAAAATAAGGTGGATGGAAGGGTATTTGACAGCCGATAGGTGGATGTCGGGGGTATTTGGGAGTCAATAGGTGGATATCAAGGATATTTGAGAGCCAATAGGTAAATGAATTAAGGATTATTTTATACTATTTCCAATAATTTAAGGATATTTTAGACCCTTTTCCGTATATTCTTCGTATCCAAGTTTGAATACAATAATGTGGCTCTTATATAGATTAAGAACAAAATAAAAAATTATTCAGCTATTCTCACTATTTTTTGGAATTATAATTGCAGTTAGAGGTGGCAAATGGGCGGGTTTGATCAAATATGGACAGGTTAAAAATGGGTAAACATAAAATGGGTAATCATTCAACTCGCCCATATTTGATATGTGTAAAAATGAGTTGGGTAATAAATGAGTCGGGTAAAATACTAGTTTACCCATAATTTACCCATATTTTCATTAATAAATAGTACTTTACTTAAGAATTCAATATGGCCAAGATATTTTAGTCTTTTTTTTAGATGAAAATGTTAAACATGCTTCATTTTGTTTTATTGTATCATAAAAAAAATTCTATAACTTTTCAATATAAAATAAATTTATGTAATAATAAGATAAAAATATTTTTAATTTCAAAGTAAATGAATATTTGCATTTTAGGACTAAAACATGCTTAATGCACTTTAAGCAATGCCAATACTAATACATGATTTGCGTATTTTACACTATTATTGATTATCCAATATAAACTTTAATAAATAAATAAAATGTAATTATAATTGACAAAAGAAATGTACATTTAAATTATATATTTTTGGAGGGTCAAAGATTTTACATTTTCAATTAGAGAAAAGAAAGTTAGTTCTATTGAATAACACAAAAAGGAAGAAAAATTACACTATTTTTAGTGATATCATGAATTCTGAATGAATAAAAGTTAGAAGTTCAATTCATACTTTACCCATATTTTTATGGGTCAAATATGAGTATTAACCCATATTTTACCCATGTAAAAATCATTCACCCAACCCATTAAAATATGGATGGTTGGGCGGGTCACAAAAATATGGGCTCATTTTGCCGGCACTAATTGCAATAAATCACGATTCAACAATATTCATGTTATATATTCTATACAATACCACGGGTAAAACTTACCCACATCCGGTTTATGCACTAAGTCAATATATGTATGTCATGTGTTTAAATTTATAGTTCATTTTATTTTACCATAATTAATTAATATATGTTTTACTTTAATAAATCATGTAATAACGGAAATTGCATTAGTTTGATGATATTTTGTGAATATTATATTAAACATACATGTATTTATGGTATATTGGATAATATACATATAAAATATTTAGTATATTGATATAAAAGTAGTACTTTTCTATGTTACAATTTGTTTTTCTTAAATTTTTTTTAAAGTGAAAATTGTATAAAATAATAAACTATTAATTCAACTTAAATGCTATAGCCATATTTTATTTTAATTGTAATTCGCAGCAAACATCTCTTTTTTTGCCATCTGATTCGATATATAATTAGCCATTTTCTGTATACAATTAGTCATTTTATACATTTCGGTATAAAATGTATAAAGTATTTTTTTTTGTATAAAGCGAGAAAAAATATATATATAAATACAAATACATATATTTTCGTCTATACACTTACACTTATACAAATATAGATGTTATTATACGAATTACAAATGTATAAATAATTAATTTTTATGTCTCGAGCTGGAATAATTTTTCGAGAATCTAACACCACACAATAAATTGATTGTATATTTCAAAGAAAATAACCCCAATAATTTATGGTTCATTTGACTTAGATGCAATATGGACCATACTCGTATGTAGTTATACTAATGGACACATTTTAAATGACTTATAATAACATGTTTATCTATCGAGAGAGTCAAATTACGTAAATTTTGATTAATTTATCTTATATTTTTATTCATGAAATTCATATAAAAAATTATAACTTATAGTATAAAAAAATCACATTTCACAACAGGATTTTCACATCCTTCAACGAATAATGAGATAATACTTGCAAAAGATGAGTACTAGTACTCACAAAGCACATTGCTTGGTTTTGCTCTATCCACTTCAAGGTCATATTAACCCAATGCTCCAATTCTCCAAACGTTTACAATCCAAACGTGTTGAAATCACTATAGCAACTACGAAATACTTTTTGAAAACAATGAAAGAATTACCAAGCTCAGTGTCAATCGAGGCCATATCCGATGGCTACGATGATGGTGGCATCGACCAAGCAAAAACATACGAAGCCTATTTTACACGATTCAAAGAAGTTGATTTGGATACTCTGTCTCAACTTATTAAAAAATTAGCAAATAGTGGATGTCCTCTAAATTGCATAGTATATGATTCATACATTCATTGGGCTGTTGAGGTGGCAAAAAAATTTGGATTAATTAGTACTGCATTTTTCACACAAAATTGTGTAGTGGATAATATTTATTACCATGTTCATAAAGGGGTAATTAAACTTCCACCTACTAAAAATGATGAAGAAATATTTATTCCTAGATTTTCAAGTTTGATCGATACATCAGATGTACCTTCTTTTATTACTAGTCCTGAAGAAGAAAGAATAATTGAAATGTTAGCAAATCAATTCTCAAATCTTGACAAAGTTGATTGGGTTCTAATCAACAGCTTCTATGAGTTGGAGAAAGAGGTAACATATCTCGTTCTGTTTCTTCTTCGCGTTCTTAGCTATTGAATTGATGTTATATTAAAAATGAACTGACAAAGCATATGTGAGGTATTATTGAAGCCCCTTAACTTCTTCATACTTAGAATTTGCTTAGTGAAAATTCTGACTCTGCTACGGATAGTATAGAAAACATAGATGGAATTAAACTATATAATACCTCAGACTTCATGTTCTAGTCACCTAAGTTATTCAAATAGTTACATGAAAATTTTATTGTTTGACATGTAGGTGATTGATTATATGTCAAAGATATATCCAATGAAGACAATTGGACCAACAATACCATCAATGTATTTAGACAAGAGACTACATGATGATAAAGAGTATGGTCTTAGTATGTTCAAGCCAATGACAAATGAATGCTTAAATTGGTTAAATCATCAACCAATTAGCTCAGTAGTGTATGTATCATTTGGAAGTTTTGCAATAGTAGAAGATGAGCAAATGGAAGAATTGTCATGGGGTTTGATGAATAGCAACAACAACTTCTTGTGGGTTGTTAGGTCTAATGAAGAATCTAAACTTTCCAACAACTTTTTAGAGGTATTAAAAGTTGAAAAAGGCCTAGTGGTGTCATGGTGTCCACAATTACAAGTGTTGGAACATGAATCGATAGGGTGTTTTCTAACGCACTGTGGATGTAATTCGACTCTGGAAGCAATTAGTTTGGGAGTGCCAATGGTGACAATGCCAAACAGGATAAAATAGGGATAGTTAGAAGAGAAGTAATTGAAGAATGTATAAAATTAGTGATGGAAGAAGAGAAAGGAAAATTAATTAGGGAAAATGCAAAGAAATGGAAGGAATTGGCTAGAAATGTTGTGGATGAAGGAGGAAGTTCAGATAAAAATATTGAAGAATTTGTTTCCAAATTGGTTACTATTTCCTAAGTAATAAAGAAATAGATTTGTACTTTGTAATTACTTTTTTCTGATTGAAGTATCAAAGTTTGATTTTCTTTTAATGGTTTAAATTGTGTTTGTGTTAGTCTTTGGTTCTCTCATTAAGGAATTTAATGTGAGTGTTACTCACGACGGTCCTTAATTTATATCATTTGTCATTTTTCTTTTATTTTTAAAATTTGAAGGACTTCTACCTAATTGACTAACTAGTTTGTCCTTTTAATATACCTTCCCTGAGAGTAGTTGTTTAAAACTTGAAAAAAACTTAGTTATGGAGATCTTGGAAAAGAGAAATGGAGTATTTTATCTAATTTATTCAGTTCATATTTGTAATAATGGATCATTTTTTTTAAAAAAGGTCTATTAAAAGGAACAAGTTATAAAAAGAATATAGCTTTTTCTTATTTTGTCATTTTTATCTGTTAAGATTAATATTTCCTCGATTCAAAAAAATAATCTATTTCTTTTCTAGTTTGTTTAAAAAAGAATGACCTTTTTTTTTTTTTGCAATATTTTAACTTTAACTTTCCACGTGACATGTTTAAGACCACAAGATTAAAGGACATTTTGGTACATTTGACACACATTAATTTAGAACAACAAGATTAAAAAGTCTCATTTCATTTCATAAACTCCGTTTCAAGTCAAACTAGATCATTCTTTTTAAAACAGAGAAAGTAACGGTTATGGCTCATGTTCCAATCAGGCCCATGACCTGATTCTTTTTTTTGGGTTTTCAATCCTATTTGGAAAAGATTTGAATTTTGGTCCTATTTGATGTTGGTTTCCATTTTAGAAAAAAATACCATTCATTATCAACAAATAGGATATTTTAAGAGAATTAATCAATTGTTCATTACTATTTGCACAAAAAAGGAGAATTTTCAACAAGAAGGAAGAGAGAAGAAAATGGTTTTTTTCAATAGTCTTTTTCTTCGATTAGCGATCTTTATATCGTGTTGTCTAATTTGTTAACCTTTTGATCAAATTAGAACTTTTAATAAGTGTGAAAATGAACAAAATGGTCCTTCATATACGGGGCTTGAACATTCTTGGTCCTTAATATATATATATATATTAGCTTACTAAAATAGTTCTTAATGTATATAAAAATATGACCATTTTGATCTTTAACCCTAAAATTAACTATACAAGTGATATTTTTTCGTTAAAGTTAACTGTGGGTGCCACAAAATTGCCACCCGGCAAACCTCTTCTCCCTCGATCTTCTTTCTTCTGCTGCAATTTTCAATTGATTTATTCTTCTCTCCATTACCTCCTCCTTTTTTAATCCAAATTTTATAAGGAAGAAAAAACTCGACACACAAAAATCTCTTCAAATCTCAAAGAATATTTCAAGGATTTTATTTTCCACCCCCATCCATAACGTTTTCCCCCTTTAATCTCAACAACGAAATAAAAAATTAATACATAAAAAAGTTATTAATCTTAAAAATGACAATAACATTTTAGATCAAGTTATTAAGTAACAACAATTTTATTTAATTTTACATAGTTTAAGAATATTTTTAACCCTTTTACGTAATATTAGTCCGTAATTTTTATTGATAAGATTTAGATGTCACTAGTACATTGTATACCCAATAATTGTCTTATGTCATTGCATAGGTTGCCAATAAAAAGTTGGAATATAGTATAGGAAGAAGCCAACACACTATGATCCAAATTGTACACTTCAACTCAATCAACTAACTATAAGAATATATAACAGTAAGTTGATTTTTTATTTCAGCCATCAATTGAGAAGTTGCAAGAGATGACTACTCACAAAGCTCATTGCTTGATCTTGCCATATCTAGGCCAAGGTCATATCAACCCAATGCTTCAATTCTCTAAACGTTTACAATCCAAACGCGTTAAAATCACTATAGCACTCACAAAATCCTTTTTGAAAAACATGAAAGAATTGCCAACTTCTATGTCAATTGAGGCCATATCTGATGGTTATGATGATGGTGGTCGCGATCAAGCAGGATCTTTCGTGGCCTATACTACACGATTCAAAGAAATTGGTTCGGATACTCTGTCTCAACTTATTAAAAAATTGGCAAATAGTGGATGTCATGTAAATTGCATAGTATATGATCCATTCCTTCCTTGGGCTGTTGAAGTTGCAAAACAATTTGGATTAGTAAGTGCTGCATTTTTTACACAAAATTGTGTAGTGGATAACATTTATTACCATGTTCATAAAGGGGTAATAAAACTTCCACCTACTCAAAATGATAAAGAAATATTAATTCCTGGATTTTCAAGTTCGATCGATACATCAGATGTACCCACTTTTGTTATTAATCCTGAAGGAGAAAGAATACTTGAAATGTTGGTGAATCAATTCTCAAATCTTGAAAAAGTAGATTGGGTTCTAATCAATAGCTTCTATGAGTTGGAGAAAGAGGTAAAAATATTCTTCAGCGTATTTTTTTATGTATATATAGTAGATGTTGAATTTCAGATCTACTGTTTCGTATGTTTACTTCTTCATATTGTGAATCTCATTAGTGAAAATCCTGACTCAATAACTGATAGTAAAGAAAACATTGAAGGAATTACTTCTTATCCTGTTTTTATTGTTTGACATGTAGGTAATTGATTGGATGTCAAAGATATATCCAATGAAAACAATTGGACCAACAATACCATCAATGTACTTAGACAAGAGGCTACATGATGACAAAGAGTATGGTCTTAGTATGTTCAAGCCAATGACTAATGAATGTCTAAATTGGTTAAACCATCAACCAATTAGCTCAGTAGTGTATGTATCATTTGGAAGTATAGCCAAACTAGAAAGTGAGCAAATGGAAGAATTAGCATGGGGTTTGAAGAATAGCAACAACAACTTCTTGTGGGTTGTTAGGTCTACTGAAGAGCCCAAACTTCCCAACAACTTTATAGAGGAATTAACAAGTGAAAAAGGCTTAGTGGTGTCATGGTGTCCACAATTACAAGTGTTGGAACATGAGTCGATAGGGTGTTTTCTGACGCATTGTGGGTGGAATTCGACTCTGGAAGCAATTAGTTTGGGAGTGCCAATGGTGACAATGCCACAATGGTCAGATCAACCAACAAATGCAAAACTTGTGAATGATGTTTGGGAGATGGGAGTTAGAGCCAAACAAGATGAAAAAGGGATAGTTAGAAGAGAAGTTATAGAAGAATGTATAAAATTAGTGGTGGAAGAAGATAAAGGAAAATTAATTAGGGAAAATGCAAAGAAATGGAAGGAAATAGCTAGAAATGTTGTGGATGAAGGAGGAAGTTCAGATAAAAATATTGAAGAGTTTGTTTCCAAGTTGGTTACTATTTCCTAAGTAGGAAGTTAAATATAAAGAGTCAAAAGAAATAATTAAAGAGGTTGATTTGTATTTTGCAATTTCTTTTTCTAATTAAAGTAGCAAAGTTTGACTTGTATCTTCTTTTATTTGCTCCTCTTTCTATTATTTTATTATTCATTTATTGTGGAATGTAACAAACAAATTGTCATGGTCCATGAGTCATTCCTAACTTATTTGCTAGATGATTGGATGCTTTATTTGTCATATCAAATTAAATGAATTTTTGAACATGATTAACTAAAACTCTGTTAATTTAAATTTCAGTTCCATTTCCAAATAGTTCATGATCAAAATTGGCGCATTTATCTTGTTTTGGAGCAAATGTATTTTTGAATTATTTATCTAATTGAAGGGTATGTTTAATAGAAATTCGAAGAAATTTTACTAGTTTAGGAGCTTAATACTTAAATATATTATATTTGTATTGTTACTAATCTTACCAGATTTTGGTGCGTCCAGAATCTAGATACTTTGATATACATGTATCTCAGTATACAAGAGGTTAAAAAATTAGGTATAATTTGTTGTAAATAATACATGTGGATGTATGTAAAATACATAGACAAATCTCGCTTACCACTCACCTATGTATATGATATATACTAGATACATGTAAATCACATCAGGTACATAAAGATACATGTATCTAGTGTATATCTAGTGTGATTCGTAAGTATTTTGGATACTTGACTATCTTGGTCGCCTCCTTCCCCATCTCGCTTGTCTCATATCTATAGGTGTATCTTTCTCAATATATGAAACAAAATTCTTAATTAATAATAAAAGGGGACTTTCACATATAACCACTTAAAGATAGCCTAATTACTTAGCTATAATTTGATAACTACAATTTTTAGCTACATGTTATATGGAGGAGAGAGGCGAGCGAGAACGAGAGAGAGAGGGGGAAGAGAGTGGGAGAGAGGTGAATTGTATATGTATATCGGTTAGATAATTGTATATTATACATATTTATATGTATATTATGGCGAATTATACATATACAAATGTGATTAATTATACAAATTCAAAGTCAGTCCACGTAATTAATGTAAAATGTTAATCGCGAATGATAATTATAACAAACTATAGCTATGATGAATAAATAAACAGTATAAATTTACTTAACCGTGTGATTTTCCCATGATAAAATACCTAATTATTTAAAAGTATAATATATATGGTATGAATGTAGGTTTAATAATAGTTTTGAATGACATTTTTACCCTTCTAAAATGAAATTGGTCAAACAGACTATAAAACTTGTCCCCAAGTACTAGTTTGGATGGACAACTAAATTAATGAATTATTAGAAGTAAAAGATACACTCCTTTTGAACAAATTAAAACAATAAAAATTCTCCTTTGAACTTCGAGAAGTCTTCTTCAATACATTATGAGTAAAATTTGAAAACTTATATAGTCAATTTCAATTTTTTTTGAAGTTGAAGTATAAGTAATGGTTACTCCTATATTAAAATATTATATATAAAAAATAAATACTACTAAAAAAAGGTAAACCTAGACCTTAAAAGTCTTTCTTGTACACATATGACATACCCTTACATTGAGAACACTACATTAGAAACAATCTAATGTAAAATTTAGGTTATATTTATTTTGTACTCTTATTTTATTTGGTACGAGTAAAATTAGATTTTAAAAAAAAATTGTCAATATCATTTATGTTTCTTTTTAAATTATTAAAGTTCAAACAATTTGACTTTCGAAAAACAAATTATGACAGATAAACAGAAAAAGAAATTTAAAGAAAATATTTTTCAATGCATTCAAAATATTTTCGAGCTAGAACAATTTTTAGATAATTTAACACCACACGATAAATTGTTTGTATTTCAAAGAAAATGACCCCAAGAATTGAGAAAAAAGTAGACAAAAACAATCATAAAAACACGGAGAAGTTTTGCATGGTACAACAAACTTCATTTGGCGTGTTATATTGGTTTATTTGACTAATAATATACAATATGGACCATACTCGTTATTACATATAGACTCGTTTTAAATTTTAGTTCTCGTGATATATTTTTTCATCATATTTTTATAAGAAAAAAAATACGAACTTGTATAGTTATACTCCCTCTATCCCCCATGCAACACTTAACATTTTTCAAAAGTTAAACAGTTTAAGTTTAATCAGAAATTCACTCATAGAATTATCAATTTTTTTTTAAAATAAAATTTATATATTTATAAACTATGTAAAAAGTACTAAATATAAAAAAACTTAAGATAAAAAAAATCATTTAGATCTCGAAATTCAAAAAATGTCACGCAAGAAATTTTTTAGCTCCATAATCTAGTCTAAATATCACCAATATGAAGCGAAACATGACAAATAAAAATAAATAGATAGAGTAAAAAACTTCAAATGAGATGGATAAAATACGTTCACTCATAAGTCATAATCAAAGATTTCGAATTTAAATCTTAAAGTTATGAAAACAAATTTGACGATAAACTTTTACACCTTAAGTTAATTTCATACGAGACGATTTTAAATTAATCAGAACCTCAATATTAATATCGAATATCAACCTCCCACTTGGTCAAGTCAACTCTATTTTTTTCATTTGACTACTTTTCCTTCACATAAACTAATTTCTCTTTTTTTTTTCCTTCAAAGGCGCATTAAGTTTATGCCTTTCACGTGTCAAATTTTTATAGGTTTTTGAAGTTGACATTTTTAGGTTTTCAATAAAAGTCTACGTCAACTCCTAAAAATCAATTTAACCGTCGATCTCTTTTATATAATTTAACGGTTAAGATTAAAAACAAAATAGTTTACAGGCTATAGCCGGTTGATAAAGTTGGTCAACTAAAGAAGAAAAAGGATCTGTGCTTCCCATGTGATTTCCACCAAGAAGAAAAGTCAGCTTTCTTTTGCTTTATTTAATTTTTTTAATTTTTCTTATTTAAGTAAATGTTAGCTTTGGGATTCTATTTTTTTTTAATTTGGGTGATATTAAAAGTCAAATCTTTAAGGATTTTATTCTCCATTATTTTATACTGATATTTATATTTTTATGATATAAGTATCAATTTGACATTTCAAGTGGGCTTCCTTTTATTATTGTTAATTCTTTTATGTGCTACTATCATTTTAAAGTCAACTAGGAAAAGTAAGAGGCATAATTTCTATGATGGTTGTGGGGGAGACGGCGGAGGACTTAAAAAGAAGTTATTTTCGATAGATTTTTAAATTAAGGAAAGAAAAATTCATAACTATTCATAGAAAAAATAATTAAAGTAAGGAAAAATATCTAATATACTCTTTAATTTTGTCATTTAGGGCTGATATACTCCTTGTCAGGGATATTTACAGGAGGGGGTCACTGCGTTCATGTGAACCCATGATACCTCCCGAAATGTTATATTTTAAAAAATATTCAATATAAATGTGTGAAGCCACACTCGAAGTATCATATAATGTCGAGGGTGCACCTCCCTAGGTGAGGTTAGAAATTTGAACCTTTTATCTATCTCGTTTTATTTTATTTCTAACATTTTGTAACTGGTTTGGAAAGATGAAAGTTAATCTTGGACCTATAATTTTAAAATATTAATGATTTTCTGTAAAAAGAACATAACCGATCAAATCTATATCTTAGATTTACCTTTTCATAATAGTGCACTCATCATCAATAAATCCTTAATACGCCTCTGTTCCTTGTTACGAAAGTGACTCATACCACTAAAAAACAACAAATAGTAACAAAAACTAACATATTTCAATCTAGAGGAATAATTTTTGACTTTGCTTTAATTATAGAAAACATACCTTGTTAATTCAGAAAGATGATCATTGATTAAATTTTTAGGAATGAATCTCATCAATTTGAAGCAATAAACCTAGACAAACATTAATTTTCAAGAAATAAACATAATTAATTCATTAATACCAACAAGATTACCATAATCTTCATTTGTACAATATGGTGCTCTTAAGTAACTACTAACTCACACTTAAATACAACTCAACCTACTATTTCATCCCTTTCAAAGTAATTTCAAATAATATGATATAATTATACTTCCTCTTTCATTTATATTACTCACTTTTCTTTTTAATCTTTCACATTTCTATATAATATTTCTTTTATTTTTTAGTATGTTACGTTTTTTTTTATAACTCATAAAATAAAACGAATGAGTATAGACAAATTTTTTTTTTTTTTTTATTATACATTGGATCCCACCATTTTCCCCCTTCGAATAAATAAAGTAAAGCTTATTAGAAGCTGTCAACTAGCATGCTACTATTTTGTCTTTTTGTTTAATAAAATATTTAAATAAATCTCAGCCGTTAGATCAAAAGATTTGACTCTTACCCGGTCAACCGGTCATCATTTTCCACCTATATATAGCCTTCTTCTTCATCTTCTTCATCTCATCATCTCTGCAAATCAAACAACAAAAATGGCTGTAGATTTGTTAAACTATTCGAATTTGAATGAACAATTAGCTTTACAAGAAGCTGCTTCAGCCGGTTTAAAATCTATGGATAATTTAATCCGGTTCGTTTCATTTCAACAACAGCAAAATCAAACGGTTCAACCGGATTGTAGAGAGATAACTGATTATACTGTTTCGAATTTTAGAAAGGTTATTTCTATTTTGAACCGGACCGGTCATGCCCGGTTTAGACGTAGTCCGGTTCAGGTTACTGATGATTCATCTACGGCTCTAACTCTATCGCCGTTGACAAATCCGACGGAGGAAACTGTACCGGCGGTGAAAGTACCGGTTGAGAAGTATCAATCAAAGGCGTTGACTCTAGATTTTACGAAACGGAAAGTAGGTAAATCTATTGGATGTGAAGCTGTTCCGGTGGCGAGTTCGACGACGTCGTCGTCGTTTATGTCTACGATTACAGGTGAAGGAAGTGTTTCGAACGGTAAAGTGTTTTCGTCGATGAATTTACCTCCTCGTCCGCCTGTTTCCTCCGTGAAGCCGCCAATCGCTGGGAAAAGATGTCGTGATCATGATCTGTCTGATGAATTTTCCGGTAGAACTTCTAGCTCCGGGAAGTGTCAGTGCAAAAAGAGGTTGGTAATCTCTTCATAACCACATCGCATTTTAGCTCTCCGATGAAACTCAGACTCTAATCTGTTTTTTTTTTCTAAAACAGGAAATCTCGAGTAAAAAAAGTAATCAGAGTTCCGGCGATCAGTTCAAAAACCGCTGATATTCCGGCAGATGAATACTCATGGAGAAAGTACGGTCAAAAGCCGATCAAAGGTTCACCATATCCAAGGTAATTACACATACACCATTATCAATCATCACGGTTCAGTTTTTTACGAATGAAATTTCCAGATCTGAAACTTTACTTCAATTTTCAGGGGATATTACCGATGTAGTAGTGTAAGAGGATGTCCGGCGAGAAAGCACGTAGAAAGAGCCACCGATGATCCAGGAATGCTTATTGTGACTTACGGCGGAGAGCATCGTCATGTTCAAACCACGATTTCCGGCAACGTCACCGGCGCTGGAGCTGGAAGTTCCGGCGAGAGAATGATGGCTTTTGAGTTAACTGGACAGAAAAATGGAGAAAGATTAGGGTTAGAGATTTAGGGACTGTTTTTGTAATTTCGAGATAGTGGAGGGGTGGAAATTGACATATGAGAAAACTTAAAGAGTAGAAAAGTCAATAGTTTGGTGGGAGTTGAGGGGTGTGTATGTAAATTTGATAAATTTTGACTACTTTTTATATAATACGAAAATGGAGAAGGCTTAGAAATTTTCAAGTTTGACTATAACTTTTACTTTTATTTGAAAAATCGAAAAATATTCCTTATCTTTATTGTAATTTAATTTAATTATTGAGATTCGTCATGATTTTGTCTTTTTGGAAGAATTGCTATAATTTATTCTTTAGTGTTGAAGGAATAATAGTATTTTTTTAAATATTGACAAAAAGTCAAAAAGATTGGGCAATTAGTGGGGTTGGAATTTCAATTCAACTTGCTTTGTTTCTAAAAAATATTTAAATAACTTGACGATTAATAATATATTCAATGTAATATTACGATAAAATTTGAGAAGAATATAATAGTGTATACATTACTTCATAAAGCTAATAAAAATTATTTTTGAAGAACCCTTTGTGTGTATCGAAATTAAAGAAGAAGAAAATAAAGAAGAAAGTGTAGTAGTTAAATCGAAAAATAGTGTAAAGCCTATAAGAGGAAAAATAGTAATAACAAAATAATTTGAAAGTGAGATGCAATAAACAACATATGATGATAAGAATTATAAGGGTACGATTTATTCAATGTTAAGCATTAAACCTTTAGAGTTATATCCTCGATAATTATGAGATTGTGTCGCCCTACATCCAACCACTCATACTTCTTTACTGCGTTCGATGTACCTTCTTTTACATCCGAAATCATTTTAGTCTTATTTTTCTCATTTTATCCGTCACAAAAATTGTTGTCACCTTGTTTTGAGTAATCTCATTCCTAATTTTGTTACTCTTATTATGCTCACATATCTATAACATGCATCTTTTGAATGTGTGAGTACTTGACAAACCAACATTTCATCCTTTCACTAATCAAAATTGCTCGCTCTTGTAGTTTTTCAAATTTCAAGCACCGCAACAAAGTTAATATGATTTTAATATCATCATATCAACTAATCAAATTCAATGCAACATTATTTTAATATAATTATATCAAATTATTGAGAATTATTCTAACTCTATATAATATTTTTCATTAAAAAATTACATTTTTACTTTATAAGATTTACGTTGATTCTAACCTCTTCAAACTTCACTCGTAAGATTACACTAAATAATTTCTTGTTATTCAATTTATATATGTCAACTAGAAAAACAAACCTCTCAGTGTAAATATGTTAATTAGAAAAGAAAAAATCTCTCTATAAAATTTGACTTTAATTTATACCTAGACAATCATCACTTTAATAGATACTTGGTTCAAAGTAAAATATAACAAAATCATCAATAGAAGAAAAGTATATTAGAAAGAATATATATTCAAATATGAGTTTTCAACTGTCACTACATCAAAACTGATCTTTAGCGATAATTAATTAGCAATTATCGCTAAATATATACTTTTAGTGACAATTAACACTCTTTATATGTGTCGCTAAAGGCTTTAGCGACATTGAATTTAATGACACTTAGCTAATGCCGGTAAATGCTTTAACACTCTTTATTCATGTGTATATTTATTACTGCTAAAAATTATTTTTGTTATAGACATATCTACCCATTCAAATAATCTTTTGACTTATCTAATTAGAAGTAAGTACTTTCAGAATCAAACTAATTTCAATATTGTCAATATCATTGTCAGGAAGAAGTCTTAGTTTGTTTAACTGCTGTTTCAGAAATTTTTATAATTTTTCTTTTAATATTTCCTCCGTTTCATTTCACGTGATACTTTTTAAATTTTCAGATTCAAACAAGTTTATCTTTAACCGTAAGTTTTTCACAGATCTTTTAAATATTTTAAATTTTCAATTATTGTGACTTGTAATATTTTTTACGAAGTTAACAAATATATGAATTTCATTTTTAAAAAAATTGAAAATTCTATGCGTAAATTTTCGATCAAACTTAAACCGTTTAACTCTAAAAAAAACAATATCAGTCAACTTTGTAAGTGAAAATTGAAGTATTCAAAATGTATTTTCTTAGGGTGGGTGGTTTTGGTGCAACTATTGGTAAATTACTAGCTCTTCAAACTTATATATATAAACATATATAGACTTTGTACCTAACTTGCATAAAAAAATCTAGCTCTAACAAAGGTGAATTACGTCTATCCGCATCGAGTGTTTACACCAATCCAATACATGCATGTCAGACATTGTTTTGACTGAAGCGTGTACAATCATGGATTGAAGTATATCATCATTTGCGTATGGTGTAGGAGCCTACTTCATTCATGAACCTGACTTTGATACTATTTTAATATTTAAATAATAAATACTAGTTTAAGAGACTTATGAGTTTCTTCTAAGTGAAAGCGAATCTGCAACAACCACGATTCATATTAAACAATCATCGAGAATAAATCCTACAAAGTAGATGAACCCTTGATTTAAACAATCTAGATATTCTTTTCAACAATTCTCACATTTGAAAAATAAATACGAAAATTTGTATAATAGATACATGTATATAATATATGGCTAGCAGTTGTAATTATTTTTGTCGAGCGGTCAAATATGTAACTTTTCCATGAAACAAATCAGAAATGGGCCTTGGGCCTTAATGGACTAAGCTAAGTGGATCAGTAAGCAAATAGGATAAAGACTGCCAAAAAAAAAGAGAAATGGGCTTTCGGCCCTATATACAATCCAAATATAACTAGCAAGATTTTTTTTTTTTTTTTGGTTCTATTTGTTTGGATAATTATGATGTTTTAAATATTTTTTAATCTATTTAAAAAAATGATATCTTTTTATGTTTAGGAAGAATTAAAGTTTGAATCTCTCTCTGTCTATCTTTATTTTTCCAGTATATTAAAAATAGTTGTTTAATTTTACTCGTTCAATTTGAATAATCAAAAAATAATATATTATTTTGTGTCTATTTTACCATTACCATTAAATACTATTCAGTTTTCAATATTAGATGGCTTATAATTAATAGGGGTAATATAGTAAAATTATTTCTCTATTTATTATTTCTTAAAGAGTGTGTTAAGTCAAACATGAACAAATAAAGATGACAACGATAGTAATCGATACACGTGTGTAATAAAAAGTCTAAAACCTATCATCAACTAGTAGTTATTGCCTATATGAAGCTTTTTCTTTCATTGTGTCCTATTTGTAGCTAAGTCTGCATCGATACCAAGTATTTGCAAATTTTTTGATAAAACTTCCTTCCGTATAATTTTAGGTCTACCCATCTCATTTTAACAACTTTACTTATTAGTTTCACACCTTTAGACAAGTGCATCTATAGGCAAATAATCTTAAACGACCTTCTCGTATTTTATCTTCAATATGTATTACTTGCACCTTCCGACAAATGCAATCATTTCTAATCTATTATCTAGTCTTATATTATTGTTCATTCATTTTAGCATCAGCATTTCGACTATACTCATCTTGTGACTATGTTAGATTTTAGAAACCCAACATTCACTATCAAATAATACTGTCAACGTATCGATATTCTATAAAACTAATTATTGTTCAATTTGATAGGTATCCTTCTAATTTTTATCACATAATACCCTAGTAACATTTCTCCATTTCAAGCATTCGAATTTAATCCTATAAGTAACATATTCATTTATTATTGTTCCATTTTCTTGATAATATGAACCTAAATATCCAAATTTTTGGTTAATATCTTCACTTGTTTAGTCAGTTAACACAATATAAAAAAAATCTCAAAACTTAAAGATTAAAAAACCAATGTAGTAACAAAAATCAACAAGTTGTGTACTGAAAACTCAAGATAGGACATGAATTATTAGCACCACCTACCAGAGGCTCTATTCTTTGAAAGATAATATAAAGGGAAAAAGGACAAACATACTCTCAAACTATCGAATGATATGCATATATCCTTCATCATATTTTTAGAACATTGGTGTCCCTGTCGTCCCAAAACTAGAGCATATATATCCTTTATACTAACGGACATACACGTGTCATAGTCTTATCCACCAACCCGACACCTATTAAATATCGGATCAACGGATAATATTATGTCACGTGTTTCTGTTTAGTCTTCCGTTAGAGTGAAGGGCATATATGCTCTAGTTTTTGGACAGCAGGGGCACCAATAACTCAAAAGTATGACGACGAATTTCTATGTATCATTTATGATAGTTCGGAGATATATTTGTCCTTATTCCCTAATAAAAATATTGATCTATCATATCAACATGTTCTATCCTTTTCATAGGTCTTCAAAATAGCCCTACCATTTCATTAAAAAAAATAATACTCCCCCAATTAAATTTCCTATTCATCAAGCTTAAAATACCATTTCATTAGGATGTTCATCTCCTATCTCAATAAGTTTTTTTTATCAAGAGCGAACTTAGAATTCAAAATTTATAGAATATTTGTACAATAAATCCAGCTAATACTATAATGATAACTAAATTCATAGTCAAATATGTACAAGTATTCAATAAACTTTTAAGGGATAATGCACAAGTACCTCCTCAACCTATGCCCGAAATTTCAGAGACACACTTATACTATACTAAGGTCCTATTATCCCCCTGAACTTATTTTATTAATAACTTTCTAGCCTTTTCGGCCTACGTGGCACTATCTTGTGGGTCCAATGCTGGTTGACTCTTTTTTTCAAGCTAGTGCCACGTAGGCCGAAAAGGGGTAGAAAATACTTATAAAATAAGTTCAGGGAGGTAATAGGACCTTAGTATAGTATAAGTGTGTCTCTGGGATTTCAGGCATAGATTGCGGGGGTACTTGTGCATTTTTTCAACTTTTAAATATAAACATGCTAGAAGACTTACCACTTGCCGACTCGAATAATAAAAATGTTAACCCTAGCGAATTCGATATCTTTTTAGTTTAACCAAGTCATGTATTCAAGTGAAAATGTGTGTTAAAGGACAAACTCATTATCCATCGAGTTTTACACTAAAAAGATTGCGATTTTTTTTTATTTAAAAAGTATGTAAAACATGAAATAAAGTACATATAAATTGACAGAAAGATGAAAAAGGAAATTAATAAACACACATTGCCTAGCTGGAGAATATAAAAAATGTCATTAAATGTAACATGTCAAAGGGAGAGGGGACTCATCACTTGGTAATTTGTCAGATCAAAAAAAATCCTTCCTAGTTGCAAAGACAAAATTTTAATGGCATGGACCATAGAGTGTGTTCAATGAAGTAGACATATCCCAACAGGAGTGGCGGAGCCAGAATTTTTAATAAGGGGATTTAAAATCTGAGAAGTAAACACACGAACTAGTGAAAAGGGGGTTCGATATCTATTTACATATCTAAAAAGATAATTTAACCATGTACAGATAGTAATACTTTACGTCAAACAGAGTTCAGATGAACCCCTGAATATGTTGCTCTGCCCCTGCCTCCCCCCCACCCCACCCCCCCCCCACAAAGACACAACACAAAAAATTTAAGTCTTGGTGTCTTTACAAAAATAAAAACACAAAATCTACAAATTGCCCACAAAAAGATATGTGGACCCTTATGTAAACTTATACAATGCCATAGCAAGTAAAAATGAAAAGTTTGAAGCCTTGTGGTGACCTATATTTTTCCAATCAAGATTCATGTGTTGTATCTCTTTTTGCTGCCGACACCTTTTTTTTTTTTTTTTTTTGTCTCAATAATGAACCTTACAAAAAAATAAATTAGGGCACTGTTCATGAAAACCCTAGATAGAGGTGAAGAGCTCATCATTTGAAGGACCATTTTGAGGTCTCAATAGAAGAGCCATAAGTGTCTATTTTCAATATATCTAAGTTTTAATTAGTAGGACCAAATAATAATAAACTTTGGAAGACCATAAGTAAGAAGATAAAAGAGGAATACATTAGAAGAGATGCAAAATAAGGTTTGGTTAGTCGACCTAATCCACTATATAAAAGAGAGTATGAAATATCGAGACTCAGGTTAAGGTTAAGGTCAGTTCTCGAGTTTGGATTGGTTCCTGAGTCAAGGGTTGGATCTCTGGTTAGTTCCTATGTCTCGAGTCTAGGGTTAGAGCTATGGTCAAGTTGGGTCTCGAGTCTGAATCATGTCTCAAGTAGAGACCGAGGATAGAGGATTGGGTTAGGTCTTGAGTAAGGGTCGGGTCTCAAAGTGTCAAGTCTTGATTCAAGAGTTGAGGCCAAGGGTCGAGGGTTAGGTTCTTGTTCCAAGGGGTTGGTTTTAGGTTGTGGTCGGGTTGAGTCCCGATGGAGATAGAGGATAGGAAATCAAGTCCAGCCAAGGTCGAGTCTCATGTCCCGAGGGTTGGGTTGAGGGTCGATTCATGTGTCTCGTGTCAGGGTTGGGTCAAGGTTCAAGGCTTGAGTCGAGGTCAAATCTCGAGTTATGGTAGGGGCCAAGGAGGGATGGACCTAAGTAAAGGGTGATGTAGGGGAAGGTGGACCATTCAAACAAATCGCGTCAAACTGGACAGGTCATGACCCAATCAATTTTCATTCATTTTCAATCATTTCACCCCAATCCATTTATTAACTCAACATATTTTAACTTGGTCAATTTAAACCTACTCCCCCCATTTGAACACTCTTACTAACAATCACCGATGAAATCAAGGGGAGCAAAAATGAAAGACGCAAGGTGCTTTTGTTTTTTCCTAAACGCCATAGCCTTGATGAATAGAGTTATCTGATGTATGCACAAAAGAGAGGTAGCAAATGCGCTTTGATTCAAACATCCTCTTGGTGCAACCACCTTTTCTTGTGTTGGACCCTGCTAATCTCACTCATGCTCGATGTTTACACCAAATCACATCCGCTTGAGGTGACAACATAGAGAAGGGCATGGACTACACACTCGACCCCATGGGGGCACGACTGTAGCATCGTGGCTCGTCTATGAATAGTTATCATAAAGGCTAACAAGATCAGTCACTTGCTAAGTCACCTAAAGATAAGAATTACCCTACACCAGAGCATGGTAACCAAAGATAGCAAAACCAACAAAAGCAAATGTGTCTTATTCATTACAACAGACAAATTCCAAGAATTTGAAAAGCAAGTTTTACTAGGCCTTATTTAGGCCATTTTAAATCCTTATATACATAATATGATGAATGTGAAATGTCTTGAACAACACAAGTACTGCTTTTGAGAAATCAAATTTAAGTAAAAAAAAAAGTAATGAGATTGCTTCTACCTATAGTATTATTGACAAACAATTGACTCTATGTAAAAGACTTACAATAATTACCCTATCTAAAGATATTAGGGAACTCACACAGGCATGACGTAATAGTCTCGCGTACAAAATCCTAATTGGCTTCATTTCATATAGCAGAAGTCGATAACTGGAAATATCCGAGCTATTCCCTGGACTCTGTTGTTCTGCCGGTACAAAGTTCAGATGAGAGGAAGTGGATCAGTTCTTGAAATACAATAGGTAGGTTGTTCTTTCTCTTCTCTTGAGCAATATTAACTAATCTGCTCTCCGATAAGATCAAGACCAACGAGGAGGAATGTCACTCCTTGGAAAAGAAGGAAGTAAAAGTGGAGTCCATGAGCTGATAAAAGGCTTCTAGCTGACGCCGTTAAGAGTAAGAAAGCAAGAGCTAGCTCTTTTCTGTATATTTTGTTGCTCTTCTTGACAGGTGTAGAAGTTTCATCTTTCTGTTTGTTCAATCGGTTCAGCTCAGAAAGTTCACTTTCCGAAGCCCCTCTGCTAATCTGTGATGCTCCAAATGCTTTCAAATCTTTTTCAGCAGCAGCAAGTAGGTCGGGTTCAGAAGACCTTCCTGCTTTTTTGGTAACAACCCACTCGTACGAACTTCCCAATTGGAAAAGTCCAGATACCATAGCATTGAACTTTGTCACTGACATAGTGTTTTCGAAAAGGAGGTAGGGGGCGATGAAAGGAATGGATTTTGGAGCTGGAAGAATGTTTAGAAGTGTCATAAGAATCGGAATGTAGCAAACAACCCAGAAAGGGAGCTCGGCTTCCGGGATGAACATGGTTAGAGGAAGAACTACACAAAACAATGTGAATGAATAGAAGGGAAGAATGAGCTTTCTCAACAAAAAGAAAAGAAGTATTAAGTTGGCTTTCTTCCATATAGATATCTGCACAAAAGTTCCGAAATAAAAGTTCCATTAGAATTTTATAAATACGACTCAATCTCAAGCTAGTTGGGATTAGCAATACGAAGCCTCGATATTCATTTCCCAAAAAGATTGACAAAACTGAAGGAGAAGAGTCAATGTACCTTGGAAGAAACAATAGCAGGAAGACAAACTCGGAAAAGTTGCATGGGGCCCGAATGCCATCGATGTTGTTGCTTCCTATAAGCTTCAAAAGATTCAGGAACTTCACACAGGACCTATTTTTTCCATGTTGATACAACGAGCATTGTGATTAGATTTCCGATTTCACAAAGAATAGTATAAATAAAAAAGTTCAAAAGTTGTCGGGTATAAGACCTCGCAAAAGTTTCATCAAACAGGATTTCATTTTTTTAAACGAAGAAAAAAGACCAGAAGGTAGAACAATCACACAGCCATTAAACCATGTGTTTCGTGAACCGGGAGTTTTTTTCAACTAAAAATCAAGATCTGATATCTGACAATGCAGATGTTGAGGGGTATGTTCTAAATTAAAGAACGGGACAGAACGAAAGAGGATGGAATGATTTTTATCTTTCAGATGAAAGAATGTAACTAATGAACAAAGTTATTGACCTTCGAATATTAGTCAAGTCAATAAAACTCCAGCTTCTACTTGCAAGTACATCAACTAAATTCTCGAAAAAATAAAACCGCTTGCAACAAATGCTAGTCAAAGTAGCAATATATGGTACCATTAGCACAGTTAACAGAAATATGAAAGTGGACAATCCTTACCCGCACATCATTAAGATATATGAACTTCCAACCGTTGAGATGTGCACGAACAGCAATATCCATATCCTCCACAGTTGTCCTCTCAAGCCAACCTCCAGACTCTTCCAAAGCCTTGATTCTCCAAATACCAGCAGTTCCGTTGAAACCAAAGAAGTTCAAGAATACCCCATTCACCTGTTGTTCCACCTCAAAATGAAAACACAGATTAATGTTTTGTAGACGAGTCAGCAAGTTCTCATCCTTGTTAACAAATGCCCATCTTGTTTGAACCAATCCTAGCTCGGGGTTGTCCTGTGATGAAGTTAAAGAATACACGTTAATCGTCAACAATAACATCAACAAACTCACGAAAGGAAGAAAAGAAGAAAGAAACATATTTCACCTTGAAATGCGGGACTGTTTGCTTAAGAAAATCTGGAGTTGGTTGAAAGTCTGCATCAAAGATTGCAACAAATTCATAATCCTTCACATAGTCACAACTCATTGCGGACTTCAAGTTCCCCGCTTTGTAACCAGTTCTAACCAGACGGTGCCTGTAAATTATGTTGACACCCTTTTGGTTCCATTTCGCGACCTCTGACTTTATTAACTCTTGAATGCACTCATTGTCGGAATCATCAAGAATTTGAATCAACAAACGGTCTTTTGGCCAATCAAGTTGGCAAACTGCTGATATAGACATCTCATATACCTGTGTAGCATCAGTAACAGAGAAAAACTTTTGAATACTTAACTCAGAATGAAAAAAAGAAGTTAAAAGTAAGGAGAAAATTATATTTGTTTCATTAAAAAAACCATAACAATCTTTGGCAACCATTTAGAACACGACTAACGTAAGCCTCAAGTACAAAATGTGCCAAATCTAGATAAAGATCCGCGAAATGCTCAAGTTCATTAGTCGGTAATAAGATTCTAAAAATTGCAATATTATCCCTGAACCACTTCTGTTACCTAAAACGGAAAAAGCAAGAAAGAGACCACTACTACGGTAAAAGAACAAAGGCAGAAAGAAATCATAAAACTAAAGTGATAATCTTCTTTTTAGCACTAAATATAAATGGTTTAGCAGCACAACAAGAAAGTAGTTGATTTCACCTAAATCTTCATTTAGTCATTTTTTCGTTCGTAATAGGCGGATCATTAGTGTTCCAACTTACCCTCCAGTTGACTCGAACCCTCAACTTACCTATTGATGGTGGAGGTGCTCAATCACTCAAGCAAGCCTCACTTGTCGAATTCACCTAAATCACCGCGTATATTACCAAATAAACTTCAACTAGTTCAAAGTCTAGAAGTGATTCATATTGACTCCTAACGAAAAGTTCAAAACTTAAACAAAAGCAACATCACAAATATGAGAAGATAAAACATTCACAATTCAAAAGGGCATCAACAGCAATATTACCTCTCTTTCATTACACATAGGAATCTGCACAAGAACCATAGGGTAGTAACCATTGTTTGATCCCTCAAGATCATCTGATTTAAATGGATCCCCTTCAATCCTTGGCTTAATCTTCTTGCACTTAATATAAAAGCAACCCAAACAAAGCACCAAACGATCTAACGACTGAATTAGGAATAAAACAGTACAAAATGTGGAGAGTTTTTGAACTAAAGGCGCGATATAATCAGCACGAATATCCAACCAAACAACATATATAATATGAAACAACCCCAAAACATCAAAAGTATGTGGTATATACAAATTTGGATTCTGAAAATAATGCAAACCTTTAAAGTAAGCAATGACTTCAAAAGCTAACATAACCAAAGAAACCCCCAAACAAACTTTGATTATTCTAAAAAGTAGATTACTCTTTCCAAGTTTTTCACTTGCAACAGAAACCCCTTTTCTCAAAATCAACCTATTCTTGATAGTACCAATTAAACCCCACAAAATTGTTGCTAACCAAGCAACACAACCAACAGCTTGGTTAGCCTTAAGCAACAAAACCCATGTCACTTGTTTAGCATTTTTGCCTCTACTCTTCTCTATAGGCTTAAATGCAGCATCAGGACCATCAATTTCAACAATGGAGAAATTGGGGTTCTCCATTTTCACTATAACTGGTGTACCCCTTTCTTTATCTTTACTCCACCAGTCAGAAAAATTCAATCTTGGAGCCATTTAAGCTACTTTGAGCAACAAATTCACCAGATCTTGAAAAAAAATTCAAGAACAAGCTTTTCTATTACACTATAGAAGATATTCAACAACTCTCCATTTCTTTTTTCTTACTAAACCAAAACACAACAAAATGTTAAGATTCTTTGCATACTCTCAGAGGCAACTCAAGCAAAAAAGAAGCTAAGCAACATTATAGAGGAAGGTATATACCATAAATTACCAGCTTTCAAACCCCTCCCCCCACCCCACCCCCCACCCCACCCCCACCCCCTACTTCTTGAAAAATTTTACTTTCCCACTTTTTTGGATTTAAGCTGAGAAAGTTATATACTAAAAATAAGTTTAAAAAAAAAATTATCACTTTGATGTCAACTTCATCCATTAAAACTGTAAATATGAAGAATATTTTCATGTGTTTGATTGAATGTAGATGTGAAAGATTTAAGGTTATTAGTGTATTTGAGATTAAACAGAAAAAAGAAAAAGAAAATAAAATCTAAGCTTTAAGTTTTAAAACTTCATATCCACTAAACTTTTAGCTCAATTGGTTGTCGAATTGTTTTAATTTGTTTGTCTTATTTTTATTTTGATAATATTTTTTTAATTTTAATTTTTTACGTGATATAAATATTTTAAACTAAAAAATAACTATAAATTAAATGTTCATTATAAATTTTATATCAAATTAAAATAAAATTTATCGGCAACCACACATTAAAACTTTAGTATAAAGTGTTTAGTTTGATTGTTCAAAATTCATAATTAGGCATTTTAGACTAAAGAATGACTGTTAAAGTAAGTATTAATTTATTTTTTCCTCTTATAAAGTTCTTTTATTAAGTGCTTTCTCAATTATTGTCAGTACTATTAATTGTTTTTTGCTGTTAATTCTAAATGCAAAAATGTTTGTTCTTTTTGTTTTTTATTTGTTTTGTCTTGTTATATCATTATTTCGATATTATATTAAAAATAATTTTAACGGTAATTAATATTGACGCTATAAATTTCTATCACAAAAATCATATTTTGACTGTGGTTTTACTATATAAATTGTATTTGATCAGTAATTGTTTAATTGAAGTTAATTTTATTATTTTAAAGATAATTAAAAAAAATTGTAAATCTGTTTAAAAATTATAATAACATTAAATTTAATATAATTAATTAATATCGATGAGTATTTCATTTATGAAATTAGATTGAGTAAGTTATTATGTGTGTGACTACTGCCTATTAAATTAATAATTAATTAACATTAATTGCTTAGTTTATTGGGAGCAGAAATGACACATTAAATTCCTTTTCACTTTTAAAAAATTGTTAACTAATTAATTAATATTTTATAGGGATAAGTTTATAAAATAGTGAAGTGGCAGAATGTTTTCTTGTCCTCTTTTGCTTAGTAATTTGAGCTGTTTTGGGATTCAAAAATATTGGGGGCAATACTGATTTTATATTTTAAAAAAGTAGCTGTTAGAGTATGGGCAATATATTTTAAAAAATAAATATATTTTTGAATTATCATCAATGATATGTAGATATTTTTTGTTATATTTTTAGAATATTGATATTTTTGTCGTTCAAAAACTAAAATATATATACCCTTTTAAACTAACGGACATACATGTGTCAGACTGACGGATAAGATTATGTCACGTGTTCATATTTAGTCTTTTGTTAGAGTAAAGGGCAGAAGAAAGGCTCAAAATAGTTTCTCACCTTTGGGTTAAGGCTCAAAGTGATTCTTTGAGTTTTCACATGGTGACTAATAGTTCCCCATGTTTGCAATATTGGTGCACTTTTGGTCCTCCCCTAAAATTTTGCCTATTTTTTAACATTAATTTTATCCAAATTTTTATATAAGGAATGTCCAATCGTCTTTTTATGTATATAAAATAGAAATAATAACTCTATCTGAGAGAAGGTGATAAGAAAAACACCTTGTTCTGTTCACTAGAAATATTACTGCAGCTAAACTAAAAACATCTTAACATAAGACTTTGCAGGAAAAGAAAAAGTTGTACTATTGCACGTGAAATTATCGTGATAAACCTCTCGATTTTACCTTCAATACAATTTCTACTAAACAAAACAAAGTGTTTTTCTTCTCACATTCTTTCATATAGAGTTGTTATTTCTACGAAATATATAAAATGACGATTGAATATCTCATACATAGGTTATGGATAAAATCAATGCTAAAAAATAGGTAAAATATTTGAGGAGGACCAAAAGTGCACTAATATTGCAAACATGAGGGACTATTAGTGCTTCATATGAAAACTCAAGGATCACGAGCCTTAACCCAAAGAAAGGGGACTATTTTGATCCTTTCCTCGTGAAGGGCACATATGCTCTAGTTTTTTGACGGCAGGGGCACCAACGTCCTAAAAGTATGACAAAAGGTATCTGCATATCATTTAAAATAATTCGAAGATACTTTTGTCTTTTTTCCCTTTAGGAAATAATTAAGTAAATAAACAGGAAATGTAACTATTAGATACTTTATTATCTTGTAAAAATACATAAATAATTTATTTTTTCATTGAACTGATTATCTATTTGAAATAATTTTTCTATTTTTAAGATAGTGATTGTGTATACTCTTAAGTCCCTATTCCTTTCAAATTTTACTTTTATGAAATTATATTAAATATAATGTTGATATAGATAAGCATAAATGTTTGTAGTTGAAAAAAGAAACTCAATTTCTTATATTTGGGGTGGTGACTAGGGACGTAGATATGTAATAGTCAGGGGACACCCTTCGTAGAAAAATAATACGCTTACATATTTGAATCTAGTAGCAACAATTTTTATTTTTTTACTATTTTTAAATATTCTCTATGAAATTTTTAGTTTCGTCACGGGTAGAGGCCTGGGGAGTTAAAAGTGTCATTTTTTAAAATCACATTGTTGAAATAATGTGGTCCTTTTAAAATTTAAATAAATACTTGAAAATGACATTTTAAAAATTGGTTAATGGTATGAATGATTCTTTCTTGGTGGAAATTTTTATTTAATCAAAACTAAGATTCTAAAGTTGGTTATTTCAGTTGTATTCTAATTTTCTTATATTAAAAAAGCTGTTTTCTAATTCAAACAAATTGAAAATTAACTCATTTGAATAGTCAATTATTTTTTTATTTCACAAATCGAAAACAAAGGTAAGAACGCTCAATTTTTTTAATTTTTTTTAACCTTCGAAAGTCTTAATAGAAAACAAATGTACTCCAACTTCACAAATAATAATAATAACGATAACGAAGGGGCCACCAACCGCCCGAATCACTGTAGCCGAAGATGAACGGAGCTAAGCAGTTTGCCGAAGCTGTGGGTCCCTTTACGAGTATTATCTTCGATGTGGATGATCCAGTCGGTAGACACCTCCAGAGACTTAAGGTCCCGTTTGGCCATAGACTTTATGTCACGACCCAAAACCGAGCCGCGACTGGCACCCACACTTATCCTACTATGTGAGCGAACCAACCAATCTAAACCCCAACATTTCAAGACATAATGAACAAAATACAATGCGGAAGACTTAAAACTCATTAACGAAATCAAATTAATAACTTCTAAATTTATAACTCATTATCCCCAAAATCTGGAAGTCATCACCACAAGAACATCTATGATCAAATTACTAAACTAAGAGTATTCTAAGAAGCTAAAATAAATAAAAAGCTAGTCCATGCCGGAACTTCAAGGCATCAAGACATGAGGAAGAAGATCCAGTCCAAGCTAGAAGCATTAGCTCACCCTGAAATCCGATGTAATGTAGACTGGCTAGAGTTGCGGTTGAGTTGAAGACGACGGTACGTTTGCTGCACTCCACAAATAACAAAGAAAGAAACATACAAGTAGGGGTCAGTACAAAACACGAGTACTGAGTAGGTATCATCGGCCAACTCAAAATAGAAAACAGTATATATCAGATAATATTATAAAATCAACTAATATCCTTAACATGCGACATTTACAATTACCATAGCTCTTGGTCACAACACCAAGCACATCAATGAGGACTCACGCCTCCCCATCATACTCATTTGGGAATTAGGTTCATTAAATTGAGTGCATTAACATCTTTGAAGATTCATTATCTTTATTCCTCTCGTGTCGGTACGTGACACTCCGCTCCATAAACTATCCTGGTGTCGGAACGTGACACTCCGATCCTCATATACTATCCTGGTACCGGAACGTGGCACTCCGATCCATATACTATCCTGGTGTCGGAACGTGACACTCCGATCCTCATATACTATCCTGGTACCGGAACGTGGCACCTGATCCTCTATTACTATCCTGGTACCGGAACGTGGCACTCCGATCCATATACTATCCTGGTGTCGGAACGTGGCACCCGATCCTCTATTACTATCCTGGTGTCGGAACGTGACACCCGATCCCCTAATCTCACTACTTTCGTTCATCAAGCCTTCTTTTATACCAAGGCATCATCATTAACAAAGTAGATTAGGGTTTTTCAAGATTTAGGATTCAATAGCCTCATCATGCTTAGTTTATCATAATTATCTAATCACATTCATGCAAGCATACAATTAAGCATATAGAAGGGTTTACAATACGACCAATACATATCATTCGCTATTAAGAGTTTACTACGAATAGCATAAACCATAACCTACCTCCACCGAAGAATTCGTGATCAAGCAAGCAATTTCCCCAAGGCTGCGTTTTTCCTCTCTCTCGATCGATCGTTTCTCCCTCTCTTGTTCTTTCTATTTTTCTTGTTCAAAACCCTCTTTCTTTTACCCTAATTAACATATAATTAAATATAAAAGATGATAGAATAACCCACTAATTAATTCAAGGTTATCTCTTTTAACCCCCAAGTAATTGAGTTATTAATATTAAACCACTCACTTTATAATTATAAGCAGGAATAGTCCAAAACGCCCCTTAAAATATTTACAGAAATCCGACCCAGCCTGGGATTACGCAATCTGTGACGGCCCGTCGTGCCTGCGACGGTCCGTCCTGCTGTTTCCGTCGCAGAGTTCAGAGACTAACTTTTTACTAAGGGTCTGTGACGGTCCGTCGTGCCTACGACGGTCCGTCCTGCACTTCCATCACGAAGTTCAGAGACTTGCTCCCAGTACCCAATTTTCAAGAGTTGAAGTGTTTTGGAACGGAGGCTCATGACGGTCCGTCGTGTCTGTGACGGTCAGTCCTGCAGGTCCGTCACAGAGTTCAGAGAGTCGATTTCAGTATTCTAAGTGTTTTGGAACAAGACCCCCTCGACGGTCCGTCGTGCCCATGACGGTCCGTCGTGGGATCCGTTGTCTCAGCCAGTTTTTCCAGAAATAAAATCTGTTGCTCAAAACGACTAAACAGGTCGTTACACTTTACAAGTACAACTTGGCAAATTTTGTTTGTCCATACACTTTCTCATTATTTAGCAAACTTTTTTCGCAAATTTTCCAAATTCCCAAATACTAGAAAAAACTAGTATTTGGGCCAAATTTCATTATTTGGAAAGTTTTAAAATTCAATTTTTACACCTAACTTTTATATTTTACAAAAACAATCTATTTATTGACACCAACCAATTCAATTAGCTCCCCATATGCCAACTAACTCAATCAATATACTTTTCTATTATACTAGTAAAATATAGCTCGTGATGTTCACGAGGCCAATAATATTTGTGAAATATTTAAGATATTTAACATGACTTAAATTTTTTTCTTTAAATTTATATATATTGATAATGAAATTAACTTAATTTAATTAAGCATTAAAGTAATTTGAGGAGAATTTATTTACTTAATTAATATTATTATAAAGTATGGAAGTAAGTAAAATAATTAATTGTAGAGGGGGTCCGTAAACATAATGAAATAAGTTAAAATTTAATAATTAATTATATTATGGAATTAAAATAATCCATTAGTAAGTTTATTAGAAAATATTAAAGTAAGTAAAATGAAACATTGTCATTTGATAATAATAATAATAGTAATAATAATAGTAATAACAATTTTATACTTTAGTAAGTAATTAGTAAGTTTTATTAGAAAGTATTAAGTCAAGTAAAATAATAAACGGGTGGATAAACATATTAAAATAAGTAAAAAAATTTAAAAAATTTATGTTAAGAAATTAAAATAAGTCGTTAGTAAGTTTTATTAGGAAATATTGAAGTAAGTAAAAAATAAAATATTATTATTTCATAATAATGACAATTTTCTATAAATATTTGCAACAGAAAGGATAGAAATTGGTATTATAAGTCAATAAGCAAGCACATTGACGAAGAACTAAACGTCAGAGCTAAAAAGGATTTTATAATTGCAAAAAAATTATATATGGGAAATGCAAGCTCATCGAGAAGAGATTGTTCATAAAATATGGGAAGATTATATTATAGAATAATTTGAACTCTTTTAGATTATAAGGCATAGGTTCTTCAGGGATTGCAATATTTATTTTCTTCTGTTTTCTTCTCTTTTTTTTCGAATTTATATTAATTGTATTTTCATTATCATGATTTGTACCAAGACCTTTTCACTATACGAATATTTACTGTAATGATGCTTGTTGATTTGTTGCGGAAGTCATGAATCTTGTTACGTGAGATTTCTATTTTGCTATGTAATATAAATTTATGGTTAGTTTTGATAGTTTTAAAAACTTATGGGTATAAATCATATTTCTTAAAAAAATGAAATATGTTTCCCAAATTCTATGGCCAAACACATGGTGAAATTTCACCCAAATCTTTATCCAAATAATATTTGCCAAAAATATTTGAATATCTATAACTAAACGCTAGCTTAGATCTTGAATTTTACTTGTCACATCAAGTCTATATCTTATGTGGACGATGATGAATATGAAAAGAAAAGGCATGATTTTGTTTCACAAGTTAGATACAAAGGTAAGAAAATATAGTAAAAAAATAAAAATATTTTTTAGATGATTCGATCAATTTATAATTTATTCCAACCATTTGAACTCATCGGATAACACTATTACTGTTGGCAAAAAATATGATTGATAAGCGATAAATAATAATAACTGACCAGGGAAAACAAAAAAATTGATACAGTGAAACACACATTAATAAAATAATTAATGAATTATTAATTTATACAATATAAAGATGAAATTAAAAAAAATGAACTCATTATTTTGATACTTATAGAATCATATTCAACTTATTAATTCGATCATTTTTATAATTTAACAATATTTTTTAATTTAAATTATCAATTATGATTCGATTTTGATTGATTTTCGATGGAAAGTGAGTGTATATATTTAGTTCACCGACAGAAAAAATAGAGGCATATGCTCTGGGCCACATTTATATATTTCAAGTGCTGTCGGTGCCAACTAAATTATTACAAGTTTCTTGCTTTTTAAATAATAATAAAAATAATAATAATAATAATAATAATAATAATAATAATAATTTCCCTACATACACGTATTTTTCTTTTCATAGTACAGTTTTTTTTAACAAAACTATACTATTAACTATTAAGTGGCAGAAACATAATTTTCACTATATCAAAAAATGATATACAAAAAAGATAAACAGATTCAATATTTATTATATATACATTAAATAAAATATAATTTAACCTTATTAGAGCAATGTAATTTTTCATTAATTAGTTTTTTTGATAGTAAGTTCTTATAACTTTTTGCCTCCATGCCTTTTTTGATTCATTAAATATTTCAACTTTCTTCTAAACTTTGTCATGTTCATATGTTAAATTATTTTTTGGATCAATGTGTTTCTTTCTTTCAAATAACTTATTATTAGAGTATTATTATTTTAAGTAAAATTGATGTGATATTTAAATATTGTTAGAATATATGAAATTACAATATATTCTTTTTTTGTTTGTAATTACATTAATCCCCTAAAAAATAATACTAGAATATATAATATGTAGCTCGCATACATTAAATTAAGGATATCTCGGATATATTATAATATAAACCGGATACATAATATGTAGCTCGAATACATTAAAAACTAGCTCGGATATATAATATGTAGCTCTGATACATTATAAAATAATATGAATACATAATATGTAGCTCGAATGCATTAAATACTGGCTCAGATATATTAATATGTAACTCGGATACATTAAAGAAATAAGTGATTTCAGAGGTTTTTAAAAATAGAAGGAGATATTGAAAATAAGGAAAACATAAGACGTGTATTTCACTAATTTTTCCTAGATTTTAGGCTGAAATAAACTTTGATTCAATCCATCAACCTATCAAAAGCCTTGGCCCAAACAAAAATATACAATACGTTTGAATCATTTCGAGTGAATTATATAACTAAAATTTGAGACTGTTTAGAAGAGATTTTGAATTGATGGGGAATGAATAGTTAGTTTATACTCCACGTATCATCGGTGTATACTTCATGTATGATTAAGTTATGTCCATTTTTTTTTAGTGTATCATAATATTTAATTGGTGTATATATAACACATGTATATATATCCTACATTCAGTTTTTTGAATGTATCATAATATATAATCCGTGTGTACTCTATGTATGCAAATAAAAAACAAGACTATATTTCTGGTAAACTAATTACTTTATTATTTATATTTGAAACTATCTCTATTTTTTAAATACTTCAAAAATATTTTTAAAATATAAAAAGAAACTTCAATTCACCCCAAAATTAAGTGCATTGACCATCTCTTCTATCAAAAAATGTATAGACATGGCTTAAATTAGCCCATTAAGAATAAGCTTTTTATATATATTAGATCATAATTATCATCTACAATCATAATTGATATTCAATTTATATTTATATGTTAGTATTAATTTTATAATTCTATGATTAGTAATATTATCATACGAATCACTATCGAGTAACATTTTTCAATTAGTATGCATTATATTTTAATGATACACTCATTATTTTCAAATTTTCGATCCACCTAAATTGTTATTACCTCATAGCCTCATTCCCCAAACTACAATGGTCCTAATTTAGACCCCCAACATTAAAGTAGTTTGACTTTTATTTGTAACACGTGAGAGCTAAAAATTTAGCCAATAACAACTGTTTCAAAAAGATTAACCTAGTTTGACTTGAAATGAAATTTAAGAAAAGAAAGAAGATTTTTTAATCTTGTGGTTCTAAATTAAAGTTATGTCAAATATACCAAAATGCCCTTTAATCTTGTGTTCTTAAACATGCCACGTGGAAAGTTAAAGTAAATTGTTGCCAAAAAAGGAAAGAGATCATTATTGTTTAAACAGACTAAAAAGGAAATAGGGACATTCTTTTTTGAAAGAAAGGGAGTACATGATATTTTATTGAATCATGACAAATTTAATTAATAATGGTAAAGTGATGGTTATATATTCCTTGAGTTTTATGAAGTTATTTGAAGTGAATTTTTATATGAAGTTGAAAATGTTATGAGTGAATATTACTAAATTGTGGGGTTTTCAATGTAAGTTAAAAGAGGGAAGAAATCTCACTCTAAGGGGTCGTTTGATTTAAAGATAAATTATTTTGGGATTAGTTATATGATGAGATTAGTTATGTTAAGATTATATTTTATTTGTTGTTCAATTTATCAAATATGCATGACATTATTTCTAAGAATAAGTTGTTAGTTTACAAAAATACCCTTTAAAAATAAGTTGTTTGTTTATAAAAAAGGATTTAAGTGGATACTTTTGTTATTTCATATTTTTATCTCGGGAATAGTATTCAATCCATAAGTAAAGAAAACTTATCCTAGTCATAATTATTAATAATGGGATAAGTGTTACGATCGAGGGTTACCCTTTTTGATGTAACATAGTGTATTTGACCCCGAAGGAGTCTTTTATATACAAGCCCTTAGCATATCCTAACATAAGATAATAGAAAATTACGAAAAATTTAAAACTTTTTACAATCGAAGTCATTTTCATAAAAGCAAGCGAAAGTCTTTCTATACTTTGTCTCAAACCATCTAATACAACTTTAGAATAAACTCTTGGAACACACCCCATACAATAGTCTCAAAACATGAATATAAAGACATAAAGGTACCAGTGGGTTTTGTCCTCGAAACTATGAGGACTTACCCAGATCTTCAACTCCTTGCAATTTCAAGAAATCTATACCATGAGTAGATCTCAATCTCCAAACCCTACATTTGATGAGAATATAGGCAAGGTATGCATTAGTACAAAATATACTAAATATGTTAGCTAGCATAATCATAAGAGCATAAGACAGAGGTTAGACAATATAAGACATAATCCAGAATCATATGAAATACTTCATGAAACATAAACCATAAGCATAAGAGACAATATCATCATAATAAGCAAGTCTCAAACATAAGCATCATACAAACATTATTTGACTCTTAATCATTTATACCATAATAAAACTACTCTGAAGTAACCTAAAAACATGCATGTGCAATGCATAAATAGCATCCCATAATACCACCCAAGCCAAGTATCCCTTTTTGGTCATCTGGATCATAGTATTTATGCATGGTCAAGTCTTTAAGCTTTTCTACCATAAGGGCACCATACTCCTCAGTAACCTCAAAGCATACTTATGCGATGCATAAAAGACATTCCGTACTACCCTTCACACTAAGCATAACATTAAAGTCATCCTAGTCATACTTACCCTCCTTTGATCTCATTATTAGCTTACTTCAAATAGACAAGGAAATCTCTCACATTTAGTCACTACTAAAAAGGAAGGCAACTATAGCACAATCCTGTCTCAAAATACATCATTCACAAGAACATTTTTTTAATAATCCTAAGTCATACTTGTGCAATGCATGAATAGCATCTCATAATACTATTCATGCTAAGTACTACTTTTAGGTCTTAATAATACTTTTTGGTTTGGAACCTAGTTCCTTTCTTTAACTATTGAACACTATGAGGTATTCTCTTAAACACATGTTAGTTCATTATTAGGTTGAACACTATGTGATACTTCTTTTAGCATGTCTAGGTTCATTATTAACATGGACCCTATGAGATACTTCTTTTAGCATGTCTAGGTTCATTATTAACATGGACCCTATGAGATACGACCTTAAGCACGTCTAAGCCCATTTATACTCTTGAACACCATGAGGTACTTCATTAAGTAAGTCTTGGTTCAATTATGCTTTAGAACACTATGAGATGCTTATTTAAGCATGTCTTAGTTCATTGGATATGAAGATAGCTACTATAAACCTTAACTCAACTATTTGAAGGCTTCCATCTCATGAGACCTAACTTTAGGAAAGCCCACACTCTACTATGTAAGAGTTCCCCCTTTAACTTGGATAGTCCTCACATCAACTAGGTGTGGTTCTTCTGTCTACTTGAATCTCGAACCCTATCTTGTGTGACACTCCATCTCATTGTCAATATCCACTTGAGCCAAGCATACAACCCAAGAATTACTATTAAGCCTTGCTTAATACTCGTGTCCCATGGAATTCCTTCTCTTTCTCCTTCTCTTTCTCCCTCTATCTCTCCCTCTAGAGAGAGAATTTGGGTTCGTTGGTGAATAAGTTAATCACTTAGTAGGGGTATATTAGGTATATATAGGTGGTTTAATAACTAACTAACCGACCTCCCTTAACCCCCTAACTAATTATCAATTAATTCTCAAACCCCTAACTTAAAACAAAACTTGAAAAATTGCCTTGACCCACGAATCACCCATCCACGGGCCGTGGGTGGGTCCACAAACCGTCCTGGACCTCTGTAGGTGATGGTCTGTGGCTTAGAGTTGCAGGCCAACTCAGGGCTTGACCCACGACCCCACGCCAGGGGCGTGGGTCCACTTACGGCCAGTAGATGGCAAGCGTAGGTGCTGACTATTTTGACAACTTTTGGGGTGTTTTAAGGGTCCTCTTCAAGGACCCCTTGGGTGGTCCTTGGAGGGTCGTACCTCTACGTATAGCCCCTAAAACCTCCATTCTAAGTACGAGAATTATTTTTACGAGTTTTAATCCTCATAGAACACTCTAAAACTCAAAGTTCTAGAACTCTCTAGTTTAGTTCACTAGTTTTCGAGGCGTAATAATAAGTTATCCCACACTTTATAACCAAACAAAGAATCGAGGGTACTAAAAATCTATCCCAAAATTAATTTTCTTTATCTTCTACACCAAACGATCTGCCCTATAATGCAATTGTAGTTTATATCATCATCACCAACATAAGTCATCTACATGTCTACTATTTCTAGCAAAACATAATTTAACTCTATGCTAATAGTATTTTTCTTGGTCACACAAACATATATATATATATATATATATATATATATATATATATATATATATATATATATTATTTTTTTTAAAAGCACAAATTTAGAACTTTTCATTTTTTAAATTTAATAAATAATTAAATATCACTGCATAAATTGGACTGAGTGAATAATATATATGTTTTCTATATATCTAACTAAGAGAAAAAAAGGACAAAAGAATTTTGTTGAATGGAGATAAAGTCCAAAATAGTCTCTTATATTTGGGCTGAAACTCAAAATCTATCTTTGTTTTTCCACTTGGAGCACTTCTAGTTTTTATGTTTGTAATATAGGTGCACTTTTGATCCTTTTTCAAACTTTTTCATAATTTTTAAGTGTCTTCCTGAATGTTTAGCAGAATTAATAACTTCATTTGAGAAAAGGTCAGAGTAAAAATACGATTCAATATAAGTATTATTACAGTTAAACTAAGAATTTATCTTTACTTATTGAATTATATCAATTTATCGTTAACATATGACGTTGCATGAAAAACTTTTTTTTGTATTGCACACGAAATCTATCTGATGAACCTTTCCATTACAATAAAAAAAAACAATAGTTTGAGGATGAACTAAAAAACCACCAATATTATAAATTTTGAGGATTATTAGTATTTCATATGAAAAAACACGTTTGACTTTGAAAATGGACCATTTTTAAGGCTTTTCAAGAGAATCAATTTAATAATAAACATATCCTTCTTTCTATATTTGGAAAAATCATAATATTAGTTTTAATATCTAAAAAAAACTTGTGTACAATATGATTTATCATCAATTTATTTTTGCCTCTCTACAATCCAACACAAAAACCCTTTTTTAATAGGGATCGATTTCTCATATGATCAATTCAACTAATAGTTATTCTCTGAGAAAGTCGTTCTCATGTTTTTCAATCAGGAAAATGACTTGATTGAGTGATCATCTGAGAAATCGAACTCGAACTTGAACTTGAACTTTTTTTAATAGACTGCAATCGTTGATGCCAAAACAACAAAGAAACCAAAAGAAATCTTCAATTTGTCAGCAGATGATGCTGATGGTGCTTGAGCATCAGCTGGTGGTGAATCAACAGACGGCGAATCGGCATCCTTAGAGGAAGCAGGGGCCTCTGTTTGATCTTCCTTAGTAGGGGCCTCTGCTTCCTCTTCAGCAGGGGACTCCGCTTTTGGTGGAGAACTTTTAGGCGTATTCGCCTTTGGTGTTGGTGTTGGTGCTGATGATGGTGCAAGTGGTGAATCAATACCAGGTGTAACAATAGGTTGAGAAATTCCAAGAATTGAGATGTTATAAGGCTGATTCATGACGGATTTCTCTAGTCTTGAATCGCGTTGAGCGTCTTTAACAGCTGATCCAAACACGAACGTGTTGTCTTTAGCAGTAACATTCAAGAATCCTTGATCATTTGATGCTTTACCAGATTCTTGAAACATTGTTGTTAATTTACTAGTCTTGTCCTTCAATTTTTGGAGTTTCATCGTGTCGTAGTAATCCAAAACGACGTGTGTTGACAAGATCGTCTTGACAACATCGTTTGATTTCGAGGTAAGATCACCAATTGCACCATTAGGGATTGCTAATAGTGTGATTGTTGACTTCGCGTTATTTCACTAGCTAAGCCAGTTTTCGATATCAGGTCATTGAAATTGGTGTAATCGGATATTGGCTAAGGATTTTTGTTACATTAAAGGCGGAGGCCGAGGAGGCGGAGAGGACGAGGAAGGAACAAAGGAGAGGAATAATTGAACGATTCATTTTTGCCGTTTTTCTTTTTCAAGCCAAAGAAAGGAAGTAAAAAAAAAAAAGGAAGAAAATGTAATTTTTGAGATTTTTTTATTTTTTTTAATTTTTTTTATTATGTTTCTTCCTAGATAGAACAACCAACTTTGACTTGTGAAAATAGAAGAAGATTGAGAGTTATATATAGTGAATTTGTGGAGGTGAAGGGTTGTTGAGTTGTGAATTGGAGTGAATGTCTCTATTCCTTACAATTGCATGCATGCATGATAATCATCATTAACAAAAAAAAGGTAAAATTAATGTATATTATTTGTTAATTAGAATGAAAAATACTGGTCATATTTTGAGTTGACAAAGTTAATTACCTATTTGTTTCTTAATTGTGAAATGTATACTCTTGAACTAATCAAAATGAGACGATTTTATCGTATATGATATTTTTGGCTCAAAAATACCTTTATCAATATAAAAATATTCCTTGTTTTCATAAGGGTTTGTAAGAATTTTGAAGTCATATCAGTAAAATATTTATGGCTAGCTAGCACACAAAAAAAACTGAGAAAATCATCTAATTTTCTGTAAATTGGTTTCTAAATGTCCAAATATCACTCTAGAAATGGTGAGATGTGCGTACTGCTCCTCCAATTCCTTACATAGGGTTATAAATTCGCAAAAAATTCATCGAAAGTCAATCACTAAAAATTCGTGACGAACACACGAAAAATCGAGAAAATCAGCTAATTTCTGTAAATTGGCCCCAAATACCAAAAATCACTCAAAAATGGTGAGACTGTACAGACTGCTCCCCAACTCCCTACAGGGGAGGGGGGGGGGGAAATTTCACAAAAAAATCTCTGAAAACATATCACCAAACGATTCATGGCTAACACACACGAAAAACTGAGAAAATCGTCTAATTCTTGTAAGACATATTACATAAACTTGACCTTAACTTGGTGTAGCCGACAACTATGACCTTTAACTTAGGGTGTGCACAAGTAGACATTAATCTTGTATAAATTGAAAAATAGACGCATTCGTACTACATGACAATTTTGTATCCTACTAGAGGTCCTACGTGTAATATGTCATGCAGGAAATGTGTATCTACTTGTTCAATTTTATAAAATTTAAGTGTCTACTTGCAACACTCAAAGTTGAAGTGTATAGTTGTTTGATGATGCCAAATTAAGGATCATCTGATCCATAAATGTCCAAAATCATTTTTAAATGGTGAGATTTTATGTACTGCTTCCGAACTTCTTACGAAGGTTTCATAAGGGTTTTGCAAAAAATTATTCGAAAGCCATATCACCAAAATATTCATGGCTATACGAAAAGCTGAGAAAATCACTTATAACTATAAATTGCCCATTAAATGCCCAAAATCATTATAAAAATGGTGAGAATGTACATAGTGCTCCCAACTCTCTAGAAGGTTCATGAAAGTTCCGCAAAAAAAATCGTCTAGAAGCCATATCACCAAATTATTCATGGGTTAACACAAAATTAAAAATCACCTAATTCCTAAAATGTGCCCTTTATGCCAAAAATCACATTTAAAACGGTGAGAATGTACGTACTGCTCCCCCTTCTCCCTACAGAGGGTTCCATAAAGGTTCATTCGTAAACCATATCGTGAAAATATTAATGGACTAACACACTAAAAATTGAGAAAATGACCTAATTCCTATAAAATTGGTCCCTAAATACCCAAAAACCACTCTAAAAAATATTGATATTGTACATACTGCTTCCCCAACTCCATGTAGAAGGTTTTATAAAGGTTTGGCGAAACATTCTGTAATGACCTTCGAGGTCATTTCTGTGTTTTTGTATGCTTTTACTGTTTTGCCCCTTCCAGTAGCTTTTTATAGCTTTTGTGTGGTGCTGGGATGAGAGACATGCTTCTTGAGGTAGTCAATTGAGTTTAGTGTGAGTTTTTCTGTTCTGATAGCCTAATATTTTGGTGATATGACTTCTGATTGATTTTCTTTTGCGAAACCTTTAAAGGAATCCTTCGTAGGGAGTTGTGGAGAAGTACCTAAAGCCTCATCGTTTTTCAACATATTTTAGCCATTTAGGAGCCATTTTAAAAGAATTAGCTGCCTACATGAGTCTGTTGTCCAAAGAGAAAAATATTTAGCTAACCAATATTGAGATGTGTTTTAATACAAAGGAAATAATATCAAATTCATATATTAAAAAAAGGATCAAGTAAACCCGTGATCATCGACAAAACTTGATACATTGTTTTTATAATTCTTAAAATATACTTTCTCCGTCCTATTTTATGTGACACTTTTCACATCTCGAAATTCAAACAAGTCTATCTTTGAACGTAAGTTTTTCATAGATCCATTTAACATTTTGAATTATCAATTATATTGTGACTTATAATACTCTTTACGTAGTTTAAAAATATATAAATTTCATTTTTTAAAAAATTTGAAGATTCCATACGCATATGTCCGATCAAAATTAAATTATTTGACTCTCGAAAAAAGAAAAGTGCCACATAAAATTGGGATAGACAGAGTATCTAATACTATCTAAAAGCACCCATGGTTAGAAAAAAATTGAGTGGTGCACTAGTGGAGAGCCGGTCTTTAACTTTTTAACTCCATACAATAATTTAGATCGATAAACAGAACAATGAATAGTTACGATATAAAATTCACTTTTTATCCCATCCAAATTTTAACCGATATTTTCTCTTCCTATGACTCTGCTATTCATGCGTCCAGAAAAAATTACTCTCATCCACAACCTTTAACATCCCTTCACTATATAAATTCCTCCATTTTCTTCAATATTTTCAAGGCGAAGTTCGTTGTTTCACTCTTAATAAACAATAAATCTCTCATTTTTGCTGGTTTTTTTATTAAAAAAAATCGAAAAAAAATCACCAGCAAAAATGAGTCGCTCAACTGTTCCTTTGGTTTGTTCATTATTAATATTGTTCGCGTCCTCTGCCTCTGCCTTTAATATCACAAAAATCCTCGGTCAATATTCCGATTACAGTACATTCAATGAACTTTTATCGAAATCTGGCTTAGCTACTGATATTAACTCGAGGGGTACGGTTACACTTTTAGCTGTACCAAATGGTGCAGTAGGTGATCTCACATCGAAATCTGATGATGTTCTTAAGAGAGTTTTGGCTACGCACGTCGTATTGGATTACTATGATCCAATGAAACTTCAGAAGATGAAGGACAAAACAGCAAAAATGACAACAATGTTTCAACAATCTGGTAAAGCAGCATATGATCAAGGTTTCTTAAATGTTACTGCTAAAGATGGTAGTTTCGTGTTTGGTTCAGCTGTAGTTGGTGCTCAACGAGATTCAAAACTTGAGAAATCCGTTATGAATCAGCCTTACAATATATCTATTCTTGGAATTTCTCAACCTATTGTTACACCTGGTCTTGATGGAACAATGGCACCGATGTCAGCTCCACCACCAAAGGCGAATACGCCTAAAAAATCACCAGTAGCAGAGGCCCCTGAAGAAGCAGAGGCCCCTGCTGAAGAAGAAGCAGAGGCTCCCGCTGAGGAAGCAGAGGCCCCTGCTCCTTCTCAGGATGCACCGTCGTCTGCACCAGACGCTGATGCACCTCCCGCTGATCAGGCACCACCACCATCATCTGCTACAAAATTATCAGTTTCCTTTGGTTTATTTGTTGTTTTCGCAACCATCATTGTTGCATAATTTAAATTCTGAATTAGGGATCGTTTGAGTTGTATTATCTCAAAAAGAAAAAAAAAATTCCAATATTTTCAATATGACTTAATAAAATCATGATTGTAAGTGAAAAAGTGATTATCACCTTGTGTTTTTTTTGTTTGCGAATCTATATTAGTAAAGTCAGTAAATTTTGCTTCATAACAAAATTTTTGAGGAAGAATGCAGATAAAGGTTTTTTACTTTTTTACTTAGTTCGCTAATATATTTCTTGATTTTTATAATAATGTTACTTTTGGACCAAACATATTACTTGTTGAATAAAGCCTTAAAGAATCAACTTTTCGCGTAGTAAGAGATAGATAGGTTCAATTAATTGCCATTAGAACATTCACAATAATTCACTAAATTCATCGAACTGTTCTAAAAAAAAGTCAAAATAGGACGGTCTCATTGGCGGATCCAAATAAAGAGAAAGCTTCATTGTTGAGTAGTCATCCTCTTGAATTTCCATATTGGTTTTTTTCCATTCATAACGACCTCAAATATTATGCAATCTCCCTCCTTTAAACAATTTGCATCGCGAATTTTATCCCATCCATCTACAAGATACACAACTTTATTACCATATGAACGTAGTTTTGCATTCCACGATCTTTGTCTTTCATCTCTGACAAGCAAATCGCGCTCCTTGGTGTTGAAGAGACCATTTGGCAATGCAAATTCTTTAGGGATTAGCTGAAATAATTTATGTATAATCAAATCAAATAGTGTACATAATTTATATTTATTTGAACCCAAAATTAAAAAAAATAAAATAAAATTCTTAGACTTACCAAAGCATCCCTTGAGAGGCAATAGGGTCTTGCAATGCATACAAAATGAGATGTATTTGTTGATGACTTGATGTTGTGGTTTGGCTTGTCTGTTACATAATTAAATTTGAATAAAAAAAATGATTCACCACATATATGACAAATAGATCAATATTTTAACATATAATCATATGATAAATCATTTTATGTCGATTCTGACAAAACACATTTAATTTTTAACTAGTTGAAATATGTACTTTTAATCTATTGATGCTAGAAGCTATGTTATACTTGTGATAGTTATTTGAATATATTATCATCAAATATGAAGTAACATTATACTCTTAATTATTATATTCAAAATTAATGCTATCAAAAATACACATTTCAATTAATCGAGATTTAACCATGCTTCATCATAAATAACATTGGTTAACAACATCTAGAATAAATGACAAGTAATTTTTCATTAAATATAAAAGCAAAAAAATAATTAGATAGAGTTGTTATTTATTAAACAAATATAAATGGACTATATTTTGAATATAAAATGTACATAAATAATAAAAATACGTACCTTTGGATTCATATTCATATTCTCTCTCACATTGTTGATTTAAATCAAATATAGTAACTTCAAATTCCATATCTCCTTCATGTCGAAACACCAAGATATCGCTCAAATGCAAATCATGTTGCTCTAAAAACTTCTCCCAACCGTCTTCTAATCGTCGACCATTTACTTTTACTTGCCACTTTTTATCTATAATTGTGTAGTCATATATATATAGTGAAGGATAGTTAGTTATCAAAAAATTATATATTAGTTATTTTTTAATGTAGTGGATGAATAAAAAAGATATTATATTTTGAATATTCGTTATAAAATTTCTAACTTTGCTACTGCTTGTACCTGCTCTTCTCAATATTACATGTTCATATTGATCATATTTCTTCAGATACTTCAAGAAACCTTTAGGAATTTTCTGCAGCATTATAACAAATATGTATAATTTACATTATAGTAAAATTACATATCAATAAATGTGGAATGATTTAAAGAAATATTTACAAGTAAGGAAATTATTATTCATTGATATGTGTATTTTGCCTATCTACTAACTATTTTATCATTTCTTGAAAATCACAATTTGCACTCCCTTTTTTAAGTAGTATTAATTAAGTTAAACCATTTGAAAATCTAAATTTAACGTTTCGTATTCCAATAAATTACTTTTATCAACTTTGTTTTAAAGAATAAATTTTTATCATCCCAATAAATTTGAGAAATGACTATTTAATTATAAAGATAAAACCTTAAAATATGTAATAAATTTCCTCTTGATTTAATTATTTTAAATAAATAAAGTAAAATAATATTCTTAATATACTAAAAATAATAATCTATAGGAATAGAGTTAAAGATTAGGATTTTGATATTTAGTACTTCCTACTAGGAAGTAGATGATTTTTTTCACCACAGATTAATTGAATTTTGTGTTATAAAACATGATTTTTACAACTTATTTCTACGAATAAGCTCAAAAAAAAATACATAATAAAAAAAATTCCCTGAAATAATATAAATAACCACTAAAAATTATTCCTTTTTTCATTTATCTTAACTTAGTATTCATAGTGATGTTTTAGTAGTGTTGTGTGATATATAAACTTATTTTTGTACTGGTTTTATTTAATGAAAAAGAATTTTATCAAGATCCTGATTAATACAAGAAAGTAAATATTGTATTGTATGGTAAGATTTATATAGAAGATTTTAAATGATTATTTAAGGAGTCATTTATGGGATTAAGAAATATAGAGAGAGAAGTACTAAATGGTCAGAAAATTTTAAAAACTATAATATTTTTTTAAATTTTAAAATAAATCAATCTTTTTTTTTTCATTTTTTAATAAAAGATATTAAAGATAAAAAGGTAAAAATGTTTTAAAAAAAATAAAATTACATAGAAAAAATCGCGGTAAAATTTTCTGGCCAATTTGTTTTTTCCATATATATATATATGGTAAGAAATACTTACAATTCCTTGTTTGAAACCAGGCAAGATGGGTTTAAAAAAGTGAGGATTTTTTGGAGAGATTTTCATGGTGTTTAAGAAATATTAATTTTGTTAGTAGAGAAAATTAGTGAGAGATTATTAGATAATCTAATTCAAATGTATGTTTTATTTCTAGTACCTATTTTATAGGGGCACTTCAAAGGTCAAAAGTTTTAAGGTCTGTTTGGAAAATTATCTGATAATTTTATATATATTAAATATATTAAAATTTGATGTTTACTAGTCTATATGATTATTCAAATTTATATATAATAATATTTGAATTTACAGAATCACACACAGTTATTACATGGTAATTATATATACATATTCAATTATTCATGTTGATTTCATATAGTTTTTTTTTTTGGTTTAGATAAAAACGAAAGAATTAATTCAGAGAAAACTATAGAGTTGCAACGAAAGTTAGTAAATAAAATTACTATGTTTTATGTAATGATAAATAATGGTGCACTACAATTTCACAATAGATCTCGTATTATTACTCCCTTTCCTTCGATCTTATTTTATTTGTCATGTTCGCCATTTGGAAAAAAAAATATTTTTAGAAATTTTCATTATTTTTGCTTGTGTTGTCACTATGCATACTCCATTTTAAGAAATTAAACCAGTTTAAATTTTATGCAGTATACATAACATATAAGATTTTCTACAGCATCATATCGAAATCAGACATTATTCTTCAATGCCACAAATGATGTCTATTCATTGTCTGCATATAATTTACCAAATTCATCGAATTGTTCCAAAAAATTAAAATACTATATAGTCATTGCAAACCAAAATATAAGAGGGGGGTGGGGTGGGGTGGGGGTGGGGGTGGGGTGTTCAATTGCTTCATTGTTGATTTTTCTTTTCCATCATAGACAACTTCATTCAATGTTCAGTCCCTTCTGTTGAATGATAATTGCAAATTCTTTTGAAATTTTGCCTGCAAAAAAAAAAAAAAAAAAAATTAGTGTAAAAATAATATTTTTTAACATTAATTATTTGTAAGAATAATTTCAACAACATAAATAAAAAAAAAATTAGTCATAAAGAAAACTTACCATGAAATTTCCATATTGGTTTATTTCCACCAGTAACAATCTCAAACATTATGCGATCTCCCTCCTTTAAGTAATATGCATCGCGAATTTTTTTCCATCCATCTTTAATAAAAACATAATTATTATGTTCACGTAATGTAACATTCCACAACCTATCGTTATCGTCTCTGATAATCAAATCACACTTCTTGATGTTGGAGAGACCATTTGCCAATGCAATTTTTTCGGGGATTAACTGAAATAATTTATGAATAATCAAAATCAAACGGTATATATACTTCATATGTTTTACATGAAAAAAATTGAAGTTTTTTTTCCCGGACTTACCAAGGTATCGGTTAGATGCAATAGGGATCAACAATGATCAAAATATAAGGATGGTCACTAGATTTGTGAGGAGCAACTTCAAGGGGAGATGCCTCTTTTGATGAAGTGGTGGTGTAGTTTGATTTGTCTGTTACATGGTTAAAGATTAAAATTAATCACAATATATAAACAATATTTTTTAAATGTGACATTATTATTATTATTATTGTAAAAATCACAATGAATATGAAATGAAAATTACCATGAGGCTTGTGAGTAACAACTTCTGTTGTCTGATCTTCAAAATTCTGTTTTTGAGGAAGTTCTCCCGACTTGAATTGAGAGGGCTCTGCAAGGAATGATGACTTGAGTTTTATGTGGGTTGGTTTATCTGTTACATAATTAAAAGTTAATATAACTCACAATATTTAAATAATATTTTCATCACTTAACTGACGTAACAATATTTTGTCGTTATAATCAAACTAAATACAAATGAGAATTACCAAGAGACTTGTGAGTAGAAACTTCAAATGTCCGTCGTTCTTCAAATTCCTGTCTTTGATGAAGTTCCCCCAACTTGAATTTAGAGGGTTCTGTGAGGGGAGATGACTTGAATTTTTTGTGATTTGACTTGTCTGTTACAAGATTAAAGTCAAAATTACTCAATACATTCAAATGATATGTACAATCACATAACTAATATGACAGTATTATATTGTTGCTAAAATTCAAACTAAAATAAAAAATAAAAATTACCAAAAGTCTTGTGAGTAACAGCTTCTAACGATCGATCTTCAAAATCATCTCTTTCAGCAGGTTTCCTCGACTTAGGTTTAGGGGTCTTAGCCAGGGGAGATAGGTTGATGTTGTTATTTGATTTGTCTGTTACATAATTAAAAATTAAAATTACTTACTACATGTAAATGCTATGTTTAATCACTTAGCTGATATGACGGTATTTTATTATTTCTAAAATCACATTGAATATAAGATGAGATCATTACCAACATACTTGTGAGTAAAAGCTTTTAACGTCCGATCTTCAAGCTCCTGTCGTTGAGGAAGTTCCCCCGACTTGGATTGTGGGGGCTTTGCAAGGAGAGATGACTTGATGTTGTTATCTGATTTGTCTGTTACATGGTTAAAAGTCAAAATCACTAACTACATTCAAATGATATGTTCAATCACTTACCAAACGTGACAATCTTCTATTATTGCAAAAATCACAGTGTAGAGAATGAGAAATACCAAAAGGTTTGTGAGTAACAACTTCTAATGTTTGACCTTTCAAATCATGTCGTTGAGGAAGTCCTCCTGACTTGGGTTTAGGGGGCTTTGCAAGGAAAGATGACTTGATGTTATGGATTGGTTTATCTGTTACATGGTTAGCAATTAAAATTAGTCACAAGATTTAGATACTATTTTTTATCAGTTAATTAATATATCGATAATCTATTATTGCAAAAATCACACTAAATACAAATGAGAATTACCAAAAGGCATGTGAACAACGTCTAACATCATTTCTTCAATTTCTTGTCTTTGAAAACGTTTCCCCGACTTGACTTTAGGGGGCTCTACAAGGTGAGATGACTTAATGTTGTGGTTTGGTTTTTCTGTAACACAATTAAAATTAAAATTTAGATAATATTTTCAATCAGTTAACTTAACTGAGCGTTAATAGTATATTATTAAAAAAAGTACACTAAGTATAAAAGGATTACCAAAAAGCTTGTCAGTACCAACTTCTAACGTCAAATCTTCAAAATCGTGTCTTTGAGAAAGTTTCACCGACTTGTCTTTAGGGGGCTCTGCTAGGGAAGCTGACTTGATGTTGCTTGTTTTTTCTGTAACACGATAAAAAGTTAAAACCACGCATAATATTTAGATAATATTTCTATAACTTAACTGTCGTGCCAGGTATCTATTATTAAAAAAAATTCACAACTAATAAAATATATGAATTACCTAAAAGCTTGTTAGTACCAACTTCTAAGGTTAGATCTTCAAGATCTTGTCTTTGAGAAAGTTCCACTGACTTGACTTTAGGGAGCTCTGCAAGGGAAGATGACTTAATGTTGTTTGATTTTTCTGTAACACAATTAAACGTTAAAATCACACATAATATTTAGATAATAGTTCTATAACTTAACTGACGTGCTAGTAGTCTATTATTTAAAAAAAAAAATCACAATCAATACAAAAATATTAATTACCGAAAAACTTGTCAGTACAAACTTCTTCAAAGTTCTGTTTTTGAAAAAGTTCTCCCGACTTGGATTCAGAATTTTCTATAAGGGAAGATGACTTGATGTTATGGTTTAATTTTTCTTCTATATGGTTAATAGTTAAAATCACTCACTATATTTAATTGATGTGACAATATTCTACTATTGCAATTAATAAAAATTATTGGAAAAATAAGGTAATTAGTTGAATGAAAAAAACTTACTCTTGAATTGCCATATTGGTTTCTCTTCATTAGTAACAATCTCAAACATTACTTCATCTCCCTCCTTTATATCATTTGCAATACTAAATTCAGGCCATCCACCATTAAGAACGAATCGTTTCGGATTAAAACAATTTAGTCTTATATTCCACGATCTCTGTTTTTCATCTCTAATAATCAAATTCCCTGTCTTGTCCCGGAGATTGTTTTTCGTTACAAATTCTAGAGGAAGACACTGAAACAATTTATAAACATATTAATTCAATAATATATTGATAGTACAATACTTTTGTAACACAATTAAAGTATGTAAATTTAAAAAATAAAATATTTTTGGACTTACCAAGTAACCATATTTAAAACAATATGGTCTAATTGTACATTCAAAATAGGAATGACCTAAATGCCTCTGCGTAGCAGCTCCTGCATGGTAAAATTTAAATAAAATTATTATAGATATTTTTTAAAATTATTAGTGAATTTTAATATGTAATATTAAGTTTAATTTTAAATTAATCTTATTACTAATGAGTAATATGTTTTCAAGAGATTTACTTATAATTATTTAACGACGATATAAAAAGCTTGAAAAGATATTGCATGAAACTAAGCAATAAATAACACATTATATATCTTAATTACTTAAGATAATAAGTGTTTTTATATTGTGGATAGTTATCCTTTACGTTCTGTAATATAAAATCTTTTAAAGTATGAATGTTAAATAAATAAAATATCAGCTTTGTTTTACGAAAATGAGTTTCAAAGTTTGAAAAATTGATCGATATTTTTTTTGCCAATCACAAAATTTCTACCTTTTTATTTAGGTTTTTAAAAACTATTTCGAGTTTAAAATACTCTCGTTTAACTTTTTTCTTTTTTTTTCAAATATCATTTTTCACGTTATCTTATAAAACTTTTACCTTTGGATTTAGATTCCTCTGAACTCTTCACAACTTTTGGTGCCCTTTGTTGTTCTTCTAATATCTCACATTGATTAGATGAATCAAACCTAAGAACTTCAAATTTCATATTTCCTTCATGTTTGATTATCAATGTTTCTCCCTCCTCTATATTATTTTGCTCTACAAACTTTTCGAGACCGTCTTCTAGTCTCACACCGTTCAATTTCACTGGCCATTTTTTATCTGCAATTACGTAATCACATAGAATGAAGGATTATTAGTTATAAGAAAAATTATACATAGGTAAAAAAAATAATATAACTTGTTATTCTTACATACTTACTTACTGGTAAAACTTATTTTTTCTTTTTACTTGTTCATTTTTAAAAAATTAAGATAGATTTATTATTTTATTTTAATAGTATCAACTTAATCATTAATTGTAATAAAATGCTATTGAAATACAACATTCTCAACCATTAAAAATAGATCTCCTAGTAAGAGATATTTCTTAAATGAAGTACAAAGATAAAAATGGACAAGTAAAATAGACGGTAATATAAATACCGACACATCAAATTATGAATATTTTTTATAAAATTTCTAACTTCGTTATTACTTACTAGCCCATCTCAGTATTGCATGTTCATGTTGATCATGTCTCTTCAAATGCTTCAAAAATTTATTAGGAAAAGCCTACAGGGTAAAAATAATTGCAAAGGAAGTTAGAGAATTATAAGAAAGTAAATATTGTATGATAGGATTATGAAGATATTTGGTGTTTATATATTGCTAACCACCATTATTAATTATAATAATTCATATCATTAGCTATCAACTATTATATCATGTAGTTATTATTCATAACCATCATTATTAGTCATCACTAGCTAGCACCAATTGCTATATAGAATTTTAAAATATTTACTGATATAATATTATATCAATTTTATAATTTATTTTGATTTTATATTTACTATTTTTTGAACAAAGATAAATTTTATATATTCAAATGTTGAGAAATAATCAATCTTTAACTATTTAATATTCAGATGTGTGCATTCAGATTCAAAATGAAAACAAATGAGACCTGATATCATTTAGATACATTCTTGTGTAAATAATTTTTACCAATTACTAACATCAACAAACTTCTCTTCTACAAACACAAACATCACTATCATCTGCTAACCATCACGTCAGTCAATACAACATCAACCACCTCTATGATCATAATTATCATCTCAATTATCGTTTAACAACCACTTACACCAACTATTACCACTATCGCAAAAATCTATCTCCATCGTCGCTATGGGGAACATAAACGTTCATTTTAATTAAATAATGATTTTATTTTGTTAATTTTTTATTTTTCTATTATTTAATTCATTTTTATTCAAATTGTGCATTTATTATGCTTACAAATAAATAAATGCACATTAGATGCTAAAGAACAAATCGTTTTATTCATTCAATGTTCAGATCTAAACAGAACATCTTAATTATCAAACGTACATTCATATCAAATGTATATGAAAACAAATGAGGACTAAATCAGGATACATATAGCATATATCTCCCATAAAATTAATGGTAGAAGACTAGCTAGCTATTATATATGGAACAAAAAAATTACTCTATAAAAATAAAAAATAAAAAACTCAAGATCAAAATTCAAATCTAGAAGAATTGTTGTTAGATTTACTACAACTAAAAGAGAACTAAAATCATATCTAACAATAAAAATTCACAAAATTCCATCCCAAGAATGAGTGTTCAAACCCTACCCCCCCCCCCCCAAACCCCAAACTAACATGTATATATCATAAAAAAAATGAATATAAAATATTTTAAAAGCTATACTTACAAATCCTTGCTTGAAACTTGGACTGATGAACATAATAAAGCTTGGCTTCTCTGGATAGCCTTTCATGGTGGCCATGAAATGTTAATCTTGGGATTGAAATGATAGAACATGTAATAAGAAATGTAGAGAAAAAAAAGTGATATTTCCTAGGGAAAATAATGCCCTATTTATAGGGGAAAAAACACTTCAAGGGGGTGCATATTATAAATATATATATAAAAAAAAGGTGTAAATTACATAAAAGAATATATATTAAGGGTTTTAAATGTAAAATATTTAATAACTAGATTCATTATATCATAGTATTGATATTTAAAAACATATTCACATGAAAATGGTGTGAGAGTTTTGAAAAAATTTATGCTCTTTGTCACAGAAATTGTTGTTTTTTTTTTTGTTTTTTTTAAATAAGACAAAAATAATATTTTAAATTAACTATACATGAAAAAGTTGTGAATCAAGCACACCCTAAATGGATTATTTTATTTACTTTACTTTACTTCTATTTAATAATAATTAGGTAGAAGCACATAGCTCATTATCATGCACTTGCAATTAAGTATAATATTATCAAATTATCGAAAATGTATATTTAGTTATTTAACTTATTAAATTATAGTCAAAAATTTGGTCTCCACTTTTATTTTTCTCTCTTCCGCACTTTAAATTTGATTTTTTTTTTTAAAATATTTATTCTCATAATTTTTTAGAATTAATTGTAGAATTAAAGAGAAAATTACGCGAGTAGCAAACATTACTAACTTATTAGTCAATGAGGGTGCAGTTTAATTTATCTACTCTCTATGAACACAGTTTTAGTTGTTGCCTTTAATAATGAGACCCACAATCTCTTTGTATACCGAACTAACGAAACCTTCATCGGCCTTTGCACGAAATTTTATACAAATCAACTTTATCATTCCTCTCTCCAATTTTCTGTTTTTCTCCAAAAATCACTCTTACACTTCCAATTTGAATTTTGAATTTAACTTTTTCCCTTCTAATTGTGTTTTTGATTTTGCGGATACTCACATAAATCGTTATCATCCTTTTTTTTCTTCATATTTTTACCTTTTTATATGTATGATGCTTCTTAGATTTTGGTTAATTTTTTCTCGAAATTTTCTCATTACTCATCAGATTATCAACTTTTTAAAAAACAAAATGGATTATGCAAGTCCATCTAAGAGGATTATAAGAGATACACCATTGCATGTCCAAGTTTTGAAAAATGATTTTTATGCTCTTGTCTCGGATATTGTTTTTTTTTTTTTAAAATAAAACAAAAATAATATTTTAAATCTATACATGAAAAAGTTGTGAATCAATCACACCCTAATGGAGTATTATATTTACTTTACTACTTTTAATAAGTAGCTTGAAGCACATAAGCTCATTATCGACATGCACTTGCAAATAAGTATAATATTATCAAATTGTCGAAAATGTATATTTAGTTATTTAACTAATTAAATTAGTAAAAAATTTGGTCTCCACTTTTATTTTTCTCTCTCCCTCACTTAAAATTTGATTTTTTTAAAAATATTTGCTCTCATGAATTTTTAGAATTAGTTGTAGAATTATAGGAAAAATTACGCGAGTTGCCAAATATTACTAGGTTATTAATCAACGAGGGTAAATTAATTTATTTACTCTCCATGAACACAAATTTAGTTTTTTACCATTAATAATGGACCGCGATCTCCTTTTATATCGAATTAACAAAACCTTCATCGGCCTTTGCATGAGATTTATACGAATCAACTTTATCGCTCCTCTCTCCAATATTTATTTTTCTCCTAAAAATCACCCTTACACTTCCAATTTGAATTTCAAATTTCATTTTCTCCCTCCTAATTGCGTTTCAAATTTTGTAGGTAGCCGCATAAATCGTTGTCATCCTTTTTTTTTCGTTTTTATCTTTGTATATGTATGATGTTTTTTAGATTTTGGTTAATTTTTTCTCAAAATTTTCTCATTACTCATCAGATTATCAATTCTTCAAAAACAAAATGGATTATGCAAGTCCATCTAAGAGGATTACGAGAGATACAACATTGCATGTCCAAGTTATTGATAATCGATCTTCGTTTTCACTCGATTTAACTCAAGATTTTAGAGTGATCAATGCAAGGTCTATTACTAAATCTAAACAAATTCTAGAGGAAAAACCTATTGAAGAATTGAGATTCACGAGGGGAAAAAAAGACCTAATTGCACTCGAGGAAGTTATCAGCAGAGCCAAGACAAGCGACATTAAATTTGTTTTAAGGAGGAAACAAGAGAAAAGCCAAAAACAGTTATTTTAATAAAACAGTGATTCCAATAGTATCAATTAATCGAGAACATCAGAGAAGGTTGTGTCTAGTTTATCAGATCAGGACAAATATGACTATTTTGCGAGACATTCATGAACATAAAATTGAGACGAAGGGAGTAATCTCTAGCAACTCCATCAAAATAGTGCACAATTGTCCTAGGGTATTTCAACACCAATCAAGATAAGTTCTTCATACAATGTTATAAACACTTGTATTAACAAAAAATCTTCCAATGAAAATTTAATTTGTTAAATTATGCTAGAGATAGGGTATTTCAACACCAATCAAGATTAGAACTATTTTTACAAAATTAGCACGACACTTGGGAATTTGTTAAATCGTGTTGGAGATATTTTACATTATTATATGGCATTATTTTAGTGACATTCTTAATTTCTAAAATTGGTAACCTAAAGATAAAAATCATATAAAATGGACAAGAGAAATTGCCTAAGCTTTCTAAGGAATTCATGGAAGTTGATAACATTGGATCAAATCATAACATAATTATTAGTATTATTATTAGTTTGGGGTGGGGTGGGGTGGGGTGGGGGTTAATGATGGTGATCGAGCTAGCTTACACGGGGGTTAATGATGGTGATCGAGCTAGCTTACATCCTACCAGTACATGTACTAGTAACTCTACCCGACATGGCTTAGACAGATAGGACGAAATCACCTATCATATTTTGTTTGTTGTCTTTGTCGAGATTTGAACTCTAGTCTCCAAATTTCACCCACTTCATTGACCGCTAGGCAAGGGTATAGCGATTCAACGAAGTTCCGGAGAAAACATGACATGCTTTGTTGAGGTTTTTTACACAATACAATTGAATCAACCAAAGAGAGATAAATTATGTTTAATTGCTTCATTGTTGCCTTGTGTTTTCCATCACCAACTGCTTCAATCTTCAATCATGCTTACATTCTCCCAAGAGATTTTGCCTGTAAAAAGTACATTGTTTCATGTTAATATAAAATCTATGCAAAGAAACTATTAAAGTGTTTAAAATATTCACTACATTGTTCGAGCAGTGAAAACAGTCATTAATATGCTTGCATTGGGGTAGACTGTCTATATCACACACCCCTTGGGGTCTGGCCCTTTCCACGGACCCCTTCTAACGTGGGATGTTTTGTGTATCGAGATGCCCTTTTTTACCTTTTAAGAACCTCCTAAGACATGAAAAGAATCATCCTCAATGAAACCGAACACAAAAGTATGGGATAGAAAGTTTCAACCCAGTTAACATTTAAGTAAAAATTGCATTATCCAAGATTCATACCGAATATAAACAAAGTTTATGCGTATAAAAGAGGCTTCTCAAATGAGAAACATACCGTGAAATATCCATATTGGTTTTTCTCCATCGGTAACCACCTCAAACATTATGCGATCTCCCTCCTTTAAGCAATATGCCTCACGGAATTTATCCCATCCACCTCTAAGACACACACTAGTACCAAAAGGACGTAAAATTAAATTCCACGACCTTTGCCTTTCATCTCTAACAATCACATCGCATTTCTTCCTGATGAGACCATTTCTGAATGCAAATTGTTTTGGAAGGCACTGAAAGGGTATATCACCATTTGCACTCATCAGTAGAACAGTTCTTAGGTTTTCATATTTTCACCAAAATTAACTCCAAAAGAAAGAGAAAAGAATAAAATGATACGCAATGATCATATTAGCCTGAACATTCTTGAAAGACTTGCATGAAGCGGGGTTTTAAGCTTACCAAATAACCATATGTAAGGCAATATGGTTTAATAGTGCATACAAAACGAGAATTGTCAGAAGGCTTGTGATTAGCCGCTTCTACATTTCTTGATGACTTGATGCTGGGAGTCGGTTTGTCTGTTACAAGATAATTGTATACACAAACTCATGTCAAGACATGAAGTATAACAGAGATAACAATTAAAAGAAAAAATAATTTCCGAACATCTTTTGAATATTTTTCAAAACCAGTAGGGCTCAATCTCAAAGTAGACCTTAGATTTCGTATGGCTTCCAAATATTTCTAAGGAAACAAGAACAATGTTATGAACTTTAAGGTAGTCAGCCTTAAATTACCTTTAATCTTCTATCTCTAATAACCAGACCACATTTTTTGTTGGTGAGATCATTTGCCATTGTACAAGAAGGTGCTGAAATGGCTTTGTAACATTAACACATATCATCAAACATTCATTTGCTTCATGTTTTCACCGTGAATAACTCGAATAAACAAAAGAGAGGGAAAAGAAAATGGTGCAATGTTTCATTTATTCTAAATTCTTGATGGGTTAAGGGAGATTGAGCTTGAGACTTACCAAGAAACCATTTGAAAAGCAATATGGTCTAACAGTGCATTAAAAATGGAACTGACCCAGTGGTTTGTGAGTAGCAGCTTTCGCATATTATTTCAACAACAACATGCCCAATCTGATCCGACAAGTGGGCTTTGGGGAAGGTGGGGTATACGCAAACCTTACTCTTACCTTTAATGGGGTAGAAAGGTTGTTTGCGATAAACCCTTGGTTCAAGAGTTACTATTTATCATACATAAATTCAGTAAAGTTTTCAGCGAAGTGGTGTCATCTAGGCAAGGTGTGTATGCCCTAGGTGACATCAGGGGGCGGACCCATGTTGGGTCCACGATGTTCACCCGAACACCCTCGGTTGGTAAATTTTCTGTATTTCTGTAGATGTATATATTTTGAACCACTCAATAACAAATAAAAATAGATGACTCAATGGTAAGACCCCTGAATGTTAAGTTGCACGCCCAGGTTTGAATCCCTGCAACGACATTTAATTATTTCCCTTTATAGTTTCAGTTTATTTTTGTTTAAAAAAATCAGTTCTGTTTTTCAAGCAATTTTATTTTAAAAACGTGCCAAAAGTGTTGTTTTAAACCCAAAAAAATTCAAAGGACCCATTTCGAAAGACTTATTTACACATTTTTATTTTTATTTTTCGAACCTCCTGAACGAAAATCCTGGGTCCGCCACTGGGTGACATAGTGTATATAACAAAGTAAAAAGATCCTTGACAAAAGGTAGAAAGGTAGATATGCAAATCATTGGCTTAAATGAGAAACTTACCGTGAAATTTCCATATTGGTTTTTCTCCATTCACAACCACCTCAAACATCATATAATCTCCCTCCTTTAAGTCATTCGCAACGCAAAATTCACTCCATCCACCCAATATATGGACTATAGAATTGTGGGTATATAGCCTTAAATTCCATGATCTTTCTCTTTCATCTCTGATAATCAGACCACATTTCTTGTTGATGAGACCATTTGCCATGGCAAATTGTTTAGGAAGGCGCTGAAATGGTTTATATTTTTGCACTCAAAACATATGATATGCTTCATACTTTTGCTGTAAATAACTCCAATAAACAGAGGAGGAAAAGAGAAAATGGTGCAAATGTATCCTTTAGCCTGGACATTCTTGAAGGGTTAAAGGGAAATGAGTTGTGAGACTTACCAAGTAACCCTTTGAAATACAATATGGTCTAAGAAAGCATTCAAAATGAGATTGACCAATAGAGTTGTGAGGAGCAGTTTCTGCATGGGGAAAAGCCTTGCACTGTTAACTTTAGACAATTCCATAAGAACTTAAATATGACTAATAATCAAGATGAATAGCTTCTAAATATCCACTCCAACATTTGGCTAAGTTTTCATCTAGATTGAAACTTATTGTAAAACTAAGGGAGAACTAACTTGCAAATTCTTCAAGTACTAAGCTAAAAGACTCTAAAGCTCTTACCTTTGAATTCAGAATTTTCGGAAGGCTCTTCAACAGTGCTGGGGTTTGTTAGGTCTGTTATATGGTAATACACAAACCCGAGTCACAAAATTAAGTATAACAAAAAGAATACAATTAAAATATGAATATTGTCTAACTATCCACCCCATCTTTTTGCACATCGTCTCGATATTAGTAGGACTTCATTCCCCAAAGTAGACCTTTCTCAAAATTTATTTTTGCTTCATGATGTTATAAAATAAAGTTTAATGATTTAAAACTTGAATCTGACCCAGATGTAGAAGTGCACAGACAAGAATACTTATACTTTTATGAACTGTGCTATGCCGCCAACATACTGAACCCTCCCTCCCCCACCCCCCCCCCCAACTTGTACAAGCAATGAGAAATTCAAGGGCCAAGCAAGTTAGAGAAAGGGTCACATACTTTGGAATTTAGTGGGACTTGTAGAAGTGTTTTTATGGGTTAAAATGACTATTGGATCCATTGTTCTTTAAGCAACAAGTTTGTGTAGTTACAAAAATGACTGTCTAGAAAGGATAAGGAAGACTTTATAGAAGACTATCTTAATCAACTCAAACACAAACACACACGTATTTGGGTTTACCTCTGGGAACCTCGAATGATGATCTTTCTATATGGAATTCGGTGCTTTAGAGGGTTGACAAGAGGCTTGCAGGTTGGTAGAAAAGAGTAATTGTCCAAAGGCGTGAAGGAGATTATTAATAAGAGCACTTAATCAAGCATTCCCACTTATTTTATGTTCTTATTTCATTCTCCTATCAGTGTTCCGTAAAAATTGAAGAGGCTTCAAAGAAACTTCCTTTGGGATTCAGCGGAGAAGAAAGGAAGTATCACTTGGTCTGTAGGGAGAAAGTGACAGCTCCTAAAAGTTGGGATGGCCTTGGAGTTAAAGATTTGAAGGTCTTCAACAAAGCTTTGTTGGAGAAATGGTTGTAGAGATCAGGGTGGAGGTTCAATCATTATGGAGAGGGGTGATAGTAGACAAATATGGGGGGATGGAAGGGGGATGAAGAACTACTGATATTATGTTACCTTTCGGGTGTGGTGTGTGGAGGAATATCATGAAGCGTTGGATAGAACTTCATGATAATATCTCTTTCGGGGAATGAGATAGGAGTAGAGTAAGTTTTTGGAGAAATATATGGTGGAGATACTTCGTTAAAAGATAAGTTTCTAGGCATTTATAGGATTTTTGTCCAGCAAATAAGGGGCACACAAGGGAAGAACTGTTTTGGGATCTGAGGTTGAGAAGGAATTTCCAGAATTGGGAGGTAAATGAATTTCAAAGTTTACAAGCTTTACTCCATCAACATTGTGAGCCTCCCCAAAGGCCCGATACGATGAGATGGAAGTTGGGGAACAATTGGGTGTTTTTCTGTCTACGTCCTTTTACGAGAAGCTTTTGGTGAGGGCAGGAGGAAGCTTATCCTGTAAAGTCTATTTGGATTCCCAAGGTGCCAAAGAAAGTGTGCTTTTTACTTGGTAAGCTGCTAGAGGGGTGATTTTGACGATTAGAAAACATTTCAAAAAGAAAGGTTGTCTGTGCATGTAGGTATTATTTATGCAAGGAGGTGAACGAAGATGTTGATCATCTTCTACTGCACTTTGACCAGGAGATAATGGTAAGATTATTTAGTAGGTTTGGTATGTCTTAGGTGATGCCAAGGTCTGTGAAGGACCTGTTGTTTTGCTGGAAAGCTGTAAGAAGCAAGAGAAAGAGCAGGGCACGAAATTTTGTTCATCTGGCTTTGATGTGGATCATTTGCAGAGAGAAATAGGAGGGCTTTTGAAGGGGTAGAAATGAGTTTTCGGCAGTTGATGAGTTGTCTCCGCTGTCTTAGTTATTTTTGGTGTACCCATGGTGTATATGACCTTCTTTTTACCCCCCACCCCCAGTGCTCCGCCTTTTGCTCCCTTGGTGACTCGGACCCACGACCTTAGGGTTGAAAGTGGAGAGTGACCCTTGAGCCTAACTCATCCACAAAAGTTAGCTCATGAAGGGAAGGTTGTCCAAGTTCGTATAAGCAGACCAAGTGCCTGTTCCCCAACCAACGTGGGACTTTAACTCACTCTAACACCCCCTTCATGCCTAGGCCCAATCGGACCATGAACGATATAGCATGGGGTCCATATAAGGAAGGACCTACGTCTGATACCATGTAACACACCAGGTATGGGAGAATAAACTGATATATTGTTGCATGGAGTAACAAGTATATATACATGTACATAGTATCCTAATTGTGGAGAAAAGCAAAAAAGGAAAACCCCATAGATCTATTATCAATCCCTATAATTATCCTAATTATGTATACAAGGAATATGACTACATTAATTCTTTTAACAATAACAAAGTAAAAAGATCGTGAAAAATAAGAAGTTGCTTTAAATGAGGAATCTTACGATGAAATTTCCAGACTGGTTGTTTCCCATTAGTAACAACCTCAAATATTATTTGATCTCCCGCCTTTATGTCATTCGCAGCACAGAATTGGCCCCATCTTCCTCCAATACAGACAAGAGAACAAGAGGTATATATCCTTAAATTCCATGACCTTTGTCTTTCATCTCTAATAATCAAACCACAATTCTTGTTGGTGAGACCATTTGCCTTCGCAAATTTACTAGGAACGCGCTGAAATTGTTTATAATGATTTGCACATTTCATCAAAAAATTCATATGCATCATATTTGACCGTAAATAACTCCAACTGATGAAGAGGAAAAGAAACAAAATAGTGCATATATTCCCTTTGACACTTACCAAGTAACCATTTGCAAGGAAATACTGTTTCACCGTGCATACAAACTGAGATTGATCAAAAGGGTCATGAGGAGCAGCTTCTGCACGGGGAAATGGCTTTGCTTTAATTGAAAAAATGATCATAAATAAAACATGAAAAAACATCTACATCCACCAAATCATTTGGCCAATTTTTCATCTAAATAGATTGAAACTTATGTTAAGATTAAGGGTATTAACTTGCAAATTTATCAAGCATAATCTAATGGACTTAAAAATGTTACCGTTCAATTCGAGTTTCTTGCAAGTCTCTTCAAAAGTATATGCTTCTGTTTCTTCTTGTTGCAAATTCTTTGCATATTCTGTTGATCATAGTGAATTTAGAACCTTCTCATAAATGAAGCCAAAGCTCTTTGACGAAGAAACACCATATAGAGTCAGTGGTGATTCTCTGCCATCCTTGAAGAAAATTGAAGATTTCAAGTTTTTTTTTCATTACTACCCTCCAGTTCAAGCTTGGAGGATGTAAACTCCTATTTATGGAACGATGGTTGAACCTTAGTTTTCTAACATTAGACAACAATGTCCTACAATTAGGCAATTAGCACTAGAAGCTTTGATGATTCAGAACACCAAAATTTGATAGGTTTTAGATAGAAAGAACTTATTTGTAAAGCAAAACATTGGATACCAAGCTACTTTCTTGTAAAAAGAGGTCAAAAAGGGAAGACAGAGAAGAATGGTTGTCTCGATGCATATTAGCTGTTTTACTTGCTATTCTCCAACTTAATTTTGATTGTGTCCACATTGAAACAATCAAACAAATGTGCCTCTTGACTCCACTTTACAGTGGTGCTCAAACTGCAAAAATACTTTCCAAAGAATGTCGTCGTGAGAAATAAAGGCATGCAACAAATATTATTGAGATGTGTTACTACTATTGTCTTACACTGAACCCTATATATACCTATACTTTATACTATATAATAAATGTTTCCAATGTGGAACACTAAGTGTAATATTAGATATATGAACTATCTATCCCCTTGAAGCCGGTGCATACAAGTCATATGTACCGAGCTTAATACAGATGTAACTAATACAAGGGAACCAAGTAGTGAAAATATCTACAAGTTGTACATTTAACTTCACAAATTTTGTAATAATATTTTCTGAGAGCATTTTAAATGTTTAGCTGTTTACGAAGCACAATTTATTACAGATTTGAACAACCAGACACAAAACAAATAATTTTCTCCAAGAAGTTACAAAGTGTCATGGTCCATATAACTAAGTAAAAAGATCGTTAAAAATAAGAAGTTGCTTTAAATGAGGAACCTTACCATGAAAGTTCCAGATTGGTTGTTCTCCATTACTAACAACCTCAAACATTATTTGATCTCCCTCCTTTATGTCATTCGCAACACGGAATTCACTCCATCTTCCTCCAATATAGACTTGAGAACAAGAGGTATATATCCTTAAATTCCATGACCTTTGTCTTTCATCTCTAATAATCAAACCACATTCTTTGTCGGTGAGACCATTTGCCTTTGCAAATTTACAAGGAACGCGCTGAAATTGTTTATTAAGATTCACACATTACATCAAACAACTCATATGCATTAGATGCTCACTTAAGTACTCCAATAAACAAAGAGGAGAAAAATAAACAAAATGGTGCATACGTTTCCTTTGAGACTTACCAAGTAACCATTTCTAAAGCAATACGGCTTAACAGTGCATATAAACTGAGATTGACCAAAAGGGATGTGAGTAGAACCTTCTGCATGAGAAATGCCTTGCTTTAATAAAAAAATGATTACGATTAAAACATGAAAAAGCTACTAAACATCCACTTAATCATTTGGCAATTTTTTCATCTAAATAAACTGAAACTTATTTTAAGATTAAGGAGTTGTTTGGTTGCTGGTTAGGAAGTGAGTTATCCATTTATTAAAAACCTACATAATTTGTACCATGTTTGGTAGCATTTTAGTTGTTATGTGTAAAATTCAGCACACCAAGTACGGTGTTTGGTTATAGAACAACTCATATATATGTTGTAGTCAAATACTTGTAATAGATTTAGAAATAAAATATTTCAGAGAATACCTTGTGGATTTAGTTAAATCCCACACTAGATATTCGTGTAGCTATGGGTAGAATAGTTCATAACGTAAAGCATGCATGGAGAAAAAAACACCTATTGAGGTATTCCCTTGCTTGAGAGGAGTGCTGAACGAGTCCAAATTTTCCGTTTTAACAGATTGACCATGAGGCAAGGTATTATTATACAGAAATGAGAGTTTGCTACTTTTGTCATCTTAAAAGAGCCACAATGAAATGTTATCTGTCGCTCCATTTTTTTATCTATCTTGATACTTGTTGTCAACCTTTTCTTGCTACCCTTCTCCAAATAACTGTTCTTCTTGAACCGAGGGTCTATCAGAAACAACCACTCTCTCCTACCAAGGTACAATAAGGTTTGCGTACATCTTCCTCTCCCCACACCCCACTTATGGGATTACACTAGGTATGGTGTTGTAGTTTATATAAGTACGGTGTTTAGTGACCAATTTACAGTCCCATATCATTAACACATGTATAAGTTATGAAAAAATCTATTTATTATTTATGCACGGGTGGATTAAGTTATATATGAATAACTAAACCCTGCAATACTAATACTTGCATAACTCTAACCAACAAACAAATGAGTTGTAAGGATATTAACTTGCAAATTCATCAACTATAAACAATTGGACTCTAAAGATGTTACCTTTAAATTCAAAATTCGTGGAAGTCTCTTCAATAGTACGGACTTCTTCTTCTTCTTCTTCTTCTTCTTCATACTCTGCATATTCTCTATCACAATGACTTAAATTAAAGACGGTAACGTCAAATTCCAAGTCTCCTTCATGTCTAAAAATCAACATATCTCCTAACTTCAAATCATGCTCCTCCGCGAATTGTCCCCAACCCTCTTCCAGTTTCTGTCCATTTAGCTTCACCGCCCACTTCTTACCACCCTTCTTCAGTATTGCATGTCCCTTTTCCTTACATCCTTCCAAATACTTCAAGAAACCATCCGGAATATTCTGCAGTACAACATAAAACTTCATCCAAATAAAAAAAAAATTAGTTTTTTTTTCTTTTCTGGGATACATTCTTCCACCTCCATATACATATATTACTCCTATTCGCAGAGCCAGAATTTTCACCAAATATACCTAAAAGAAATAATTTTAACCATATATAAACAGAGTAAAACGGGTTCGAACCCTACCAGGCTCCTACATTGTGTTCTGATTCAGAATACAAGAGTTAATCTAACTAATTCACAGTGTAAATTGGAACATACAATCCCCAATTTTAGATTTACATTTAAAAAACATGGATTTTGACTATCCAAATAATATTTAAACATATAAATTGAAACAGAGAGAGAAAAACATAAGAAAAAAATCGAAAATTAAAAAAAAAAGTCATAAAGGATTTTACTCACCAAACTGTTCTTGAAACCTGGGAGAAGGGGTTTGAAAAAGTGAGGTTGAACTGAAGTGACTTCCATGGCGGCAAAGAGAATGCAGTAAATGCTACTGTGAACAAATCATACTGTTAATTTTCAATACAATTGAAGAAGAAAAGCAAAATTATTTGAAAATTCAATGACAGCAATACAGCAAGTAGAGTGTGTTGAAGAACAAAAAGAAGAAATTTTGCAGTATCAAAAGCAACAAAAATTGAAGAAATACACTAAATTTTAGTGTTTTTGGGAGTTGGGACTAATAAAAGTAAAGAGAAAGGAGAAAAAATTAACAGAAAATCTATGTATTCGGGTAAATACTCGTAATACGATGATAAAATTAGCTCATAAAATTATAATTTATTATTGGGGTTCATTTTAATTCATTTAATTTAGTTCATTATTTAAAAATGCTAAAGTATATTTAAGAATAATTTAATTTATTTGATATTTTTTTTTTAAAATTATATTATTAAGGGAAAACAAATATTAGGTATCCAAATAAATAATTTGAAACCCTTTGGTTTAAGATGAAAATAAATTTTTTTCCTATTTTAATTTAGGGAAAAGGGTTAAAAAATATCTTTTAACTTAGGTTTATTAGTTGACTATGCTTTTATGTAAAATGAAATTATTTGTCATTACTAATTTCATCATTTGTACTCTATATTGACGAAATTTCCAAATGATTAAAAAAACACTTTATTTGACACGATAAGAAAAAAACTCATAAAGTAAAGTTGGGGTCAAACTAAAATTAAAAAAAAAAAATGTTTTTAGGGTTAGTAGGACTTTTGGTTTGCTTTGATAATGATAAATTCTAATTTTGATTCTTTACTACACACTATATTTAATCTTCAATTAATTCAAATATTTGTGTTCTCTTTATATAGAAAAATGTCATGTTTTAATTAGTTTTAGAAGTATATTACCCATAAATATACAATAATAATGTAACCTTAACATAAACACTTATAATATGTTATACAATTTTTTACATATTAATATGGCGAAACAATACCTTTCATATGAATTAAAAGTGAATAAAATCATAACAACATGAAAAGAAAAAAAAAGTTATCAAATTTTTCAATGGAATTCATAGAAAAAGTCTAAAGCATGTTAGCATTTCCAGGAGATAATATTAACAAACTAGTCAATGTACATGAACATGTCAGACTCTTCTCGATTTGATGCACAAAATATCTCACATTCACACAGATCGAAGGGGTTGACATCCAGACACCCTTTATCGATCCAATGGCCAAAAAATTAGCACCTTTCATATTTAGAACTATTTTCACATACAACTTCTTTTCTCGCGTTACACTGGGAACACTATATTTATATAGTTCCAAACCTCTTGTGAACGACTTACTTCATTTCATGGAGTTTTGTGGAAGATAA